>OX463847.1:34528095-34617571 GCA_949825065.1 Odontocerum albicorne | reverse complement strand
ATATATATATATATATATATATAATATATATATATATATATATATATATATATATATATATATATATATATATATATATATATATATATATATATATATATATATATATATATATATATATATATATATATATATATATATATATATATATATATATATATATATATATATATATATATATATATATATATATATATATATATATATATATATATATATATATATATATATATATATATATATATATAATATATATATATATATATATATATATATATATATATATATATATATATATATATATATATACTATATATATATAATGTGAGTGCAAGGCGTGTGAGAAGACGACCAAGGAAATTATGATTGAATCAAGGGAACGATATTTTGAAATAAGAAAACGTAGAAAGCTGGGGAAAGCGTAGGGATTGTATGACAAGGTGTATGGATGAAGAAGAGGTGAAGGATCTGTGTCGAGATAGAGAAGTCTGGAGCTCCGTCTTCTCTGCCTATACCAAAACGGAAATGGCGGAATAGTATGTATGTATGCAGCTTACAGGCATATATATACATTAAACTATTCCTGAAACTAACAGACATTAATTTATATGTATGCAACTTACAGGCATAAATTTATATTAAACTTATGCATGTAACTTAAAGGCATAAATGTATATGCAACTTACATCTTTATATGCAACTTACGGACATAACATTATATTAAACTATGCATGCAACTTACAGATATAAATTTATATAAAACTGCATGTAACTTAAATGATACATGTATAAATTTAAACATAAATGACTTATGGTATCACTACCCGTGATGTGTGTTTTACCAAGATGTGATGTGTTGTGTCATGTTTTGTTTTTTGATGTCAGTTCTTACTTCTCTATTTTTTAATATTATTGTTCTGATTGTAACAATGACACAATTTAAAGTTTTTTTTGCATATATAACCTATTGTTGTCAATCCTTACTCAGCTTAGATCACCAGGTGTTTTTGCGCACACGTGTTTTAGCGAATCGAATTAGTCATAGGTCTAGGGTAAATAACCTTCTATATATTACAGTTTTATGTCTTTTGCAAAATAATTTATAAATAAAATTTTATTACCACTTTGTGGGCGTTCGGTCGAGTAAAGAGTGTGACGACATTCTGTGATAAATATTATGATAAATGATAGGAATAAAATTAAATGAAAAAAAATAAAAAAATACACTGGCCACCTGTTGCAGTTCCGTTTGCATTGGTGATGCAAGGATATTTTTTTTGTTTAGTTTCAGGACCTGCCACACCTTTATCGGTTTAGTATAGAAGAATTTGATGAAGTAACACTTTGTTTAATCTGAAAATGAGATCTCGAAAACTAGAATGAACCAGATATTTTGTGTCACAAAAATCTTGAAAAAAAAAACAGAGGTTATCATTACGATATATTTTTTGATATTAAAATATGGACGCGGATAAAGATTAAAATAAGCTGAATAAATGCTGTAGAAAAGTGTGTACTGAGAAGAATAGATAGAGTTTGTAATTTGTTATATAAAACACTGTTTATTCCTAACGATATAACCTTACCGGTTTCAAGGCTTTCACCTCATAATCAGGGGAGTACAAACAAGACATTGTTTGTTTTCCCCTGATTATCATGTGAATGCCTTGAAACCGGTAGGGTTATACAGTTACAAAAAGTGAAATAAACAGTGTTTGATAAAAACAAATTACAATGATTTTAAACCTCCACAATGTAAATGCCTTAACTATAAATAATATAATAGATATAGTGACAGTGTGTGACAGAATACGGAACGAAGCAATGTGCGATAAATGTGAACTTAAGGCTGAAGTGTTGAGTAATAGATGAGATATTTTAGACACTCTGAGATGATTTGAACAAATATAATGAATGAATTAATGAATGAAGAAGACTATCAAAATAAATAAACAGTAAAAATGTGAGTGGTAGAGAAAGAACTAGGAAAGTATTGGGTTTTATTTTGAAGGAAGGAAACGTAAAAATTCAAAGAAGTTGTGGAAGAGGCGAAAGGTGGGAGTGTTGCATGATGTGGAAGAGGAGAAATATATTTATCATAGGAAATTATGTCACTCTGTCCTCTCTGCCTACCCCGACAGATAAACGGCTTGATGATATTACGTTTCTAAAATTGATTCTGTTTATGATTATAGATGACTTCAAAAACACTTGAAAAAGAAGACAACCTATAAGCAATTAATTTTTTGAGAACATGTTCGTTTATTTGGGGTTTTTCGTTTATCTTGGTCAATTTTGAGGGAATTTCCAAAACAATCGAGAAAGATTGCTTGAATAAATCTATAAATTTACTGAGTGTATTAAATAATGGTTAAGTCTAGTGGGTGACCTATAATTAAGGATGCATAAATTCTTAATGTCCATAAATTTTAATATGCATTATCCTGTTGCATTCAAGTTAGCACTGCTTCATGAGATAAAGTGTACATTTAATCTCCCAGAAGAAAAAGTATGTGGATGGGAGATGAAAGATGATAGAATAAAAAAAAGACATCGGATGAAAAGTGAAGTGCAACGTAAACATATATAAAAGATGCATTATGAACTCGAGCTGCTTCTATTTGAACAGGAGGGGAAGGATTAATAATTTTTGTGACCGGTGCAGATAAATTACTCAAGAGTGCGGCTCCACCGCCTAGGCGATCGTTACATAAACAAATATATTTTGCTTGCAGTTCATGGCCTCGCGGTAACACACTGGAGTTCTGTGCGTAATGGCGCCGGTTCGAACCTCGCGCTGTGCCACTCCCCCCGAATGACATAGGCATTTTTTCCGTCTAGTATTCGAGGGAATGAGGATACCTACGACTTCGGTCATATCTATTCTTCCAAAAAAAAATGTGCTCCGATCGACTCAATTCGGTGTGCCATCGTGTGCCTCTCTTAAAGAGGACAAAGGATTGAAAGAAACAAAAAACTTCACGGCACAGCTTTGCTTTACAATTTTATTGACGTTGGAATGGCGAGTGGATCTTCGACTACGAGGGCCAGTAACGCTGACGATGATATTTTGTTTATATTCGAAGTGTGGATGAAGCCAGCTTTCGGATATGGCTCCTGTTGTTGTACTCGAGGAATAATTGATACATTTCATGTTCCATTGAAATTATATTGAAGGATGAATGGTGGAGAATAACTATTTGAGAGAATATGATCCATTATTGAGAAGAGATTTTAATAAAAAAAAGAGCGTTAACAACGTAGGATGGCATATTTGGAGAGTTTGAAATAGTAACGAAAAGGATTTAGAAAATTAACTTAGTACTTTGGTATAACTGTTTCCAGTTAATTTAATGACGTAAGTAACACAAACACTTTGAAGTTTTCAATATTTTTTGCGACCTACAAAATGCACAGGTTGCCGATACATGACAGATGAGAATTGTGACCTTTTTTTATTGGTATGAAGTTTTTTTTATTTTAGGACTCCTATCCGTCTCCATTGTTGAAGTAGCAACATCACCCTGTTTGATTTTTTAATAATTTATTTGTCGTGATAACTCTGAGAAAACATTGTTATTTGTGGTGGGAATTCCTCAGCAATTAACACATTTCAGTAATTGTAGGAAATAAAAAAAACTCTTCACTGTTACGTGATGCGCCACACTTCAAGCATCATGGCAGATATCTGTATTGCTTCATTGAGTTTCCATACCAAGAACATTGATGATAAAGAAGGGTGGGGTAAGTATGTAACTCTACGGAAACATATTTATAAAAGCGGTATACATGCCTTGGAAAGGTTTGTCCTTCAAAAGTCAAGAAACGTGACTGGCTTCCAGACGACAGAGCCCGTCGAAGTATTTTAAAAATTAAAATGATGAGCTTTAACTACCTAGACGCAGTATGATGGAATAGAGATATCTTCAATTATTTCCTCAACTGAGAGATCCACCGAAACATCCATTGCAAACACTTGAAAAAAAGTGAGGAATATACTTTTTTTGACGATAGGTGATTTTATGAAATCATCTATCTGCTAATTCTTGGTTTGGAAAAGTTAGACTCTATTTTGAATGTTGTTATCATCAGGTTTTGATATTTTTTTTGTTGTGGGAATATAACAAACTGCTGAATTTTATAAGATGAAAGGGATTTTTCGGGATTTATATTTTGTACAAATACTAAATGAGGACCCGAGTTGAAACATAAAATTTACTTACTTTAATTATGGAAGGTCTCACAGGAGAGGAAATTACAGAAGGTATGGGAGAATTAGCTAGTCATTTGGACGAGGTCTCGTCTCTCATTCTTTTTACTTTGAGGTGGATCTACTAAATATATTTTGCTGAAATTTAAAATAATCAAAAATATATTAAAACATAATTTAGTATCACGACAGAGTAAAAATACATAATTTACAAGAGAAAATTTCGAAAACAAAATATACGATGCTGACTAAACTAAATAGATTTGGATATAATACACATTTCTGAATATCTTTGGTCCCTGTGTTTCTGTACTCGGAGAGACAGGTGTAAAAGAGTTGTAGACGTTGACAATGTCTAGACGGGAGCACTTACCTATGTACTTGAATTGTGTTTTCTTTCTTTATTTTCTTTGTATATGCGAAGCTGTGTCAACTTTACATGTTATCTCAAAAAACTTTTTCTACTTTGGAAAATTTCAGGTTTACTTTATTAATTTCGTAATCTTTTAAATAACTTCTGAATTTTCTATGCGTTCTTTCCGATTATTGATACCTGCCAGAATAAATGAGTTATTTAAATACTTTTATATTATGTGCGTACGAAGAAGGCTATTTTTTTATACAAGTGATATAATCAGTTTTTGGAAACACATATGTTTTGCTGGTAAAATGTAGGAGGAGATATAATCAGTTTGTGGAAACACATATGTTTTGCTGGTAAAATGTAGGAGGATATATAATCAGTTTGTGGAAACACATATGTTTTGCTGGTAAAATGTAGGAGGATATATAATCAGTTTGTGGAAACACGTATGTTTTGCTGGTAAAAGGTAGGAGGAGACGTACTCATAATATGTTTTGCTGGTAAAATGTAGGAGGAGATATAATCAGTTTGTGGAAACACGTATGTTTTGCTGGTAAAAGGTAGGAGGAGACGTACTCATAATATGTTTTGCTGATAAAATGTAGGAGGAGATATAATCAGTTTGTGGAAACATATATGTTTTGGTAGTAAAATGTAGGAGGAGATATAATCAGTTTGTGGAAACACGTATGTTTTGCTGGTAAAAGGTAGGAGGAGACGTACTCATAATATGTTTTGCTGGTAAAATGTAGGAGGAGATATAATCAGTTTGTGGAAACATATATGTTTTGGTGGTAAAATGTAGGAAGAGATATAATCAGTTTGTGGAAACACGTGTGTTTTGCTGGTAAAAGGTAGGAGGAGACGTACTCATAAATAATTCTACGAGTATGTTATTTGTTGGTAAAATTCTCATCTAAGCTGGTTTATCAAAATATTTCTGGTACATGTGTGTAATCCTTGGTCCAAAAGAGACAAATTAAATAATCAAATAACATTAAATGTGCTTAAAATTCAAACGAAAATAAAGCTTTTCGTTTCATTACTTATAAAGTTTGTTGAAAAACTTAAATAACTGAGAAAAATATGAATTATATAATAATTGACTTTCCAAGGCATATTTTTTTTCGATAAAAATACATGTATTTAGTTTCAAACCTTGCAAAATAAAAAATATCATTATACACTTTGCAAACTTTGACCGAAGACCACAATTGTGTATTTTGGAGTATACATATTCTAGTTGAGAACTACGAGTATATAGCAATACCTTGCTCAGTACGGTTTTGAACGGTGCGAGTTTTGCTAAAATACAGTTTCTAAATTAAAAACTATATTTTTTATTTCCATTAAACATTGACATTATGCTGTTATCGTATGATAGTGCGTATCGCGTATTTGCGCTAGCACAATGTCTACATTAATATTGCTCCAGATCTCATTTCACAATGGTATTTTATGTTTATGTGTATGATATGCTGTGAAAGAGAAAAAAATATCTTTGCAAACTACGTTATTCGAATATAAATTTTCTTTGACTTTTGTCTTTACTGTGTAGGTATTGTTTATTTACCAATAAAAATTACAATTTTTTTAAAATTTGTGCGTAAGTATGGGCAACAGTTAATGTAACATACTATGTACACATTAAATAGAGTAAGTAAAAGGTTAAATATTTTTACGAACCGACATATAATTGGAACGCATTACATTAAAACACATTATAGTAATATCTTGATCAGTGGCGTTTTGCGTAGTATGGGTTTTTTTCGTTACGTGTTAAACGTATATTACTAGGTATTGCGTTATAATATTTATCTAGTAATCAATGGTTTGATGAAACAAAATTCTAGCCTTTATGCACAATTTTCTGAATTATTTTATTTTTTAAATAATATCTTTTATTGTTTTTCTTCAAACAGGTGTTCATTTTATTTTATACGAAGTTAAGTTATGACCAAATTTAAATATGTATGAGGGGATATGTAGTGTGGGCAAGAGATTTTTCTGTGATAATGTTACGTCCAAGTAGCTAAGTCTATTTCTGTTGGTGATTTGGCGCTGCTGCAGTGACATCATCCGCGCCGTGCAGTCTGCTGGGTGGATTCTGGCAACATTACAGCACTTCTCGTCTTACTCCGAAAGGTACTGCTATAGTCTTCACTTTTGTCATATTTCGTTCCATGTCAGATACGTTTACCATCTTGCTTCAGCGGGGGAATAGTTCCCAAAGAGGCATATCCATGTGATTCAGAATACTCTTGGAAGACCTAATCTTTAACAAGCTTGGAAAGAACTAAGTAAAATGCGTTGTATAGGGGATTCTTTTCTATCTTCTTGATTGATTCCCTGTATCTATGTTACGATGGGGGAAATTTGATGCGTAATTTGCTGCAGTGCTCATTAAACGAGATGTATTGGACTGAGGACATCTTGATTCACGGAGCGTCCAGTGTTGTTCAAGTAGTCGCGTTTTTCGTGCTTCAAACTATTTTACGCCACAATTTGGCTACATCAATTACATGTTTGATAGTCTATAGTCGATCCTTGATATGTATAATAGATGCCAGATATTTTAGGGTATAGAAAATGGTCTGCTCATTTCCGCATGTGTAGAGAATGTCGTCAATACTTTGGGCGTATTTCAATATTTGTAGGTTATCTACATAATACTTTTCGAATCTGTGTCTGAGAGATGATCCTTGGGAGATGAGTAGAACTTTGAGATTGAGGTGAAGGATTTTGCGGTTGCTATTTCTGTAGCGTGCAATGGTCTATTTCTTTGCGTATGAGATATGGGTGACGAGCAGCTTTAGAAAGTATTTGGAGACATCCCTTTTTGGGAGATCTTATCGAAATTTATAATGGCATATGAACACTACACACATACATAACACTACACATTAGGCCAACTGTGTTGCTATCAAATATCGGAAGTAAATAATAGTGGGTCTGGGTATCGAGTTAGAGCGCTCTTGATGAGAGTTTGCTCTCTAAACGACGCAATAAAATTATCCTTTAATTATTATTTTTGTGGTCTACAAATGAAACAATATTTTAAGTGATTAACTCTTTGATTTCTTGCTAGGCCTTGGATGCCTGCTTTTTGAGATCTACGTGAGGAGTATTTTTTTAATGATGCGCAATGTCTCACAGGAAAAATACTAAGAGATCAGTGAGGATCTTCTGCATCTGATTGATAACATAGGTTGTATGTATTATAAAATGGGTAAAATATTAAATAATGCGCTATCAAGGACACGCGGACATCATATAAATCTCTCACACGGCAATATATTGTAAGCCCACTGGCAGAAAAAATAAGAAAGCCAAAAATTAACATGATCTGAAAGATACCTCACAAAGAAAATACCTGCTTTCATTTGACCAGCATTGAAAGAAAGGTAGCGACAAGGAACAAGGTAAACGCTAAAAAGAAATCTTGAACTAATAATTTATTATAACTTCAGTGCTATGTACTCGTAAGTGATCCATTAATAATAATTATTGTTACCATATTCTAATAAGAAGGGAGTAGTGTATCAGGCTAAGGAGCGATCTAGATAGAAGAATTTTATAGTATACGTTTGTGGCTGATGGAATGACTAGGGTAGGGTGATGATGATAATGAATAAGGGGGTAATGGCTCAAAACATTTCCATCGTCTTCTACTTTGTTATTATATGTCTATACTTCAGTTATTCTAAGAATTAAATTTAAGATTCAGCTGCAATGGTACAATCATTCGATTAGCGGTAAAACATTATTGAAGAGTTAAAGAGGTGAGTTCTGTATTTAAAATCCAATCAGCGTATATGTTTTTTTATTTACAGAGGTAAATATCATTAAATTTATTATCATACGACGTCATTATGTCATCGTTACATATATATCTTCCTGAACATCAGATACATATAATTACTGGTCATTTATTATAAAACATATTCGTTGTTCACAGTACAACCTGGTGAGCTTTTTGCAAGGTGACAATCTCTTTCATCAACCATTAATATTATTAAAGCCACCGTAGTGAACACCAGAACAGATTTTTTTTAACTTGTATAAAACATGGGTACCTTCTGGAATTGAACCCACAAGCTGAGTTGAAAGTCAGGCGTCTTTTCAACTAGGCCACGGAGGTTGTCAGTTCTGTATTGTCATCATTCTTCTTGAATAATGGTCGTGAACTCCCTATATATGAAGGAGTATACACAAGTGTAAATTGATGTCCATTTCATGGGATCTCGTAGTTAGTTGTGTTTACATACTTTTCAACATTCCACCTGTATTCAATGGAACATATGAGTTATCTTTAATAAATCGAATACGAGTATCAAAGCGTTTTTGAGGGGTTTTTTATTACGTAATAGCGTTGTACAAGTTTTCTATCTGGCGTACCCGTGTATATGCAAAAGACACAATCTAACAAAACATATACTTTCAGTTTCTTTAAAATATCGAATAATATATGAAAATACGAGTAGCAAGCCAGTAAAATGATTATTTAAATAATATCATATGTGAAAATATGAGTATCAAGTCAGTAAAATGCTTATTTAAATTTTATACATGTGAAAATATGAGTATCAAGTCAGTAAAATGTTTGCTTCAATACAATATACGTGAAAATATAAATATCAAGCTAGTAAAATGTTTATTTCAATATCATATTTGTGAAAATGTAGTGATGTTAAGCGATAGTACCTTGGGAATAGTACTGGCCAGTCTAGGATCGCCTAGAAAGTACCCAACCCCATCTCCGCTGATATCTCGAAATCTTCACCTTTGGCTCCAAAGACAGCGACCGAATGTACAGCGACCACATTCCGGAAACTACGTAGGCTCGCAGTCTTAACTTGGTGAAGGGACACAGAGCTTGGTCACTTCTGCTTCTGTGTTTTTCCATCGTATCTTAATCCATCCAACTATTTTCGTTCGTAAAAGCGTTCATTTGAAGGTACGAGAATTTCTTGTTATAGGTTAGAAATGTTATAGGTTAGAATGTGCAGAATAAACTATAATCGGTCGGGCATCATGTAAGGCTTAAGATGACTGAACTGTAGATGCTTCGAATATGGACTTGCTGAAGTTGAACAGCAAAGGAAAGACAAGGTTTTTCTGATTGGTGTGATGCAGAAGCGTCAACGAGTCTAGTTTAAGTGCAGCGAGTCTGAAAAAGGATACGTCTATGAGAAGGTGGTCTCGGAGATACGATCCTTACGGCAGGTGATGAAATGTTGTACAGACTTTACTGGATTTGGAAAGGCAAGAGAATATGTTTTATTTATAAAACTATATTAAAATTTAACGTTTTATATTCTAGTGAATCAGTGATGATGCAATAACTAAGGAGAAGAATAAATGCAAAACATTTTTTTAAATTCTTTCATAAATGAAAGTAAAAAAAAATCTTTTCCTAATGTATTTATAATATTATTTAAGTTAAGGCTGTGGAGGTTTCTAGACATTGTAATTTGTTTAGTCAAACATTGTTTATTTCACTTTATGTAACGGTATAACCCTACCGCTTTCAAAGTTTTCACCGGTTTCAAGATTTTATTTTTTGCATCCTTATTATCAGCACCAACTCCGACTCCGTTTGTGCTGCCCTAATGATGAGGTGAAAACCTTGAAACCGGTAGGGTTATACCGTTACATAAAATGGAATAAACAGTGTTTGACTAAACAAATTATAATATAAAAAGCATACTAAAAATAATGAAAGGTCAATTTATTTAGTGCAGTTTAGAGAGAAAACTCTCTTCAAGGGCGGTGTAACTCGGGATTCAAACCCAGTATTATTGACAGATTAAAAAAACGTTAAGGGTAACCATACGATTGAATGAATATTGGAGATATTGATAGATGTCCCAACACTATCGGACAAAACTGACCATATATTTTTCTGAGTCATTTCCCTGCTCCCGTGACATCGGACCTTAAGTCTGTCGTTAATACTTTTCTTTTCCCCCTCAGGTGTGTCGCCACTAGAAGAGAAGTTCCTTTGAGCAGTTCAATCTTCTAGTGTAGATCGTGCTTAATGGGGGCATATTTTGTTCCCCTATAAAAGCGTGGGTGGCTGTGGGATCGAACTGAACTGATTTCTAGACGACGGTTTGGTGATGTTACAATAACTATATTCTTGTTCTCAAGAGTTCTCTGTGCTGCAAGTAAAACACTTATGGGGGATCTCAGCATTATTTAAGAATGTAAACTCTCATTTCGAAAGTCTGAAACTAACCCAGCTTCTCATGTTACACGTTCCTTCGTTCGCTTTTGGACAATATTCCTACAATTTTTTTCTTTCTACATCTGCTGTATATTCGACATTATGTTCTTGTCAACTGATTTCCATCATGTTGACAACACAAGATGTGTGTAGATCTATATCCTATCAACTCAGAAATATACAACTGTAATATCATTGGAAGTTTACTTCAATTTACTTAAGGTTACTTCAGGCGAAATTGCGGTGGACCGGGCATGTGATACGCATGGGTGATCACAGACTCCCAAAACGCGTCTTGTACGGGGAAGTGGTGGGCAAGCGAAGACTTGGTGGGCAAAGGAAGCGCTACTATATAAGGACAGTCTACAAGAGTCGCTTACTTTGTGCGGGGCGCTTGACGACTAGGAGCGGGTGGCTCGTGACCGTGAGGGGTGGAGAGCCGTATGTTCTCGGGCTGATGGCGTCTCAGCGGCTAGATGTGTGAGAAACAGTCATCGCGCTGCGAACATGCGTCAGCATGGCCAGGCGGCTCAGCAGGGTTCACATGACTGTGACGTTTGCGGAAGGGAGTGCGCATCTAGGATCGGGCTGTTCATTTACAGAAGATCACACGATTGACGTGGGAGAACGGTTTAAGACTGACGTTGGAGTGGCGAGGAAATTCTCGACTAAAAGGCCTGGCAACGACGACGACGACTGCAGCGTTTCTTTTTCCGAGTAGATAACGGGGCATAGTGGAACAAACCATAAGGTGCAACATTGATTGAATGTCACCACATATACAGAGTCGTAGGTCTAGATCGCCAATCCTCTATCTGAGGAGATTTACTTTTGATGTATCCATAGGCGATTAAGATACTTTCATATGGCTCATGGTGAGTGGTGTTCTACCGACAAATAATCCAACGGTTGTATCCATGCCCTCAAGTTTTTAGATTATTTTCAAGGGGGTCGTGAGTGGTCATACAATTCATGCATCATTTTTGTCTTGGCTGTGTTGGTATTTGGCCAGCTATAACATTGATATCAAGAGAGCAAACATGACAATATCCAGAGATATTGAAATTGAAACCCTATACTTATCCTTATTGATGTTATCAACAATTTCTTGAAGGTCTTGAATATTTCCTGCTGATATGACTCATCGGTTTACTTGATGTAATTGATAATCATACAAAACTTTTCCACGGCAAATACTCGTAGTAAAGGAAACAATATACATCCTTGTCGGACTCCGTGTTAAAATTCTATTTGATCAGTTGTATTGCGTGTTTTCATATTATTAGTGTCATATTAACGGGAAATTATTATACGTTGTGGGCTTAGAGGCTTAAAAGACTTAGTGACACGTGTTAATTTATTTTACACACGTAAAATAAAAAAAATAAACACATAAGATGAATCATCCTCCCTCATAGTACAAAAATAAAGAATTTTTTATATGCCATAAATATGGTGTCAACAGATGCTACGTAAATTAGGAATTGTGAACAGAAATGGTCCTCCTACGCTATTTTAAACTTTTCATTCAGTAACTTGAAGAAAATAAGAATTGAAATGAGATAGAATTTATAAAAAAAAACTGGTTTTTCAGTGAGTCATTCATTGTCTGTATTGTAATATAATTTGAATACTCTCAATATTTGCTAAATGATATCCAATTTATTATTATTCAAATGATTTACAAAGTTTTAAACAAAAAAAACAAGGGTTATTTAAATAAAAATGTTATCATTAACTGTCAAAATAATAAATTATATCACAATTTAACTGAAGACAAGGCAATCTGGTGGTTTAATGGAAGTATTAAGGCGTTTCATTTTTCGATTGTAATCCATTATGTCAATCCATTATGTTAATCCAACGATGGTCTGTGGTCTTCGTGGTAAGATGCATGTCTTCCAGCTCACTTTTTCCAGGATTTTATTTTGCATTTTGAATATGTGTTGTACGTTGTAAGTACCATTAAGATTCAAAAGGTTACGGAATGAACAAGTTTAAGCGTGTATGGATATATATCACGCCGTCCATACCCATCGCATGTCACACGATTTTACAGTTAACATTTGATAACTTTTACCAACTAGAGCCTATATAATACGTTTTGTTTCGTTATATACATTCTGAAATGTTAAAAATGCATATTGCGTGGATATCATTTTTTTTTATAAAAGAAGGGAAATATCTATCAGAAATTAAACACTCTCTAGGGAGAACTTACTCTATTAGACGGCTTCTATCGATTCTAGTGGACATAATACTGACTTAGGTAGATATATCAAATTCTAACTACAACACTGCCTGACCATGTGATGAACATGGCCGAGTCTTAAATTCCAAAACTTTCTACAAAAGCTACAAAGAGCGAGAACAGCTCGATAAATGATATCGAAAAATTTTTATTTTTGAACTTATAAATACAATACATTTAAGAAAATAAGTACAATTCTCAAAAGTAAACAGAAAACCAATAATAGAGCTCGACACGATAATAAGAAAGATATACAATTTGATCAATCACAGTTTAAGTAAATTGTACATAATATGCAAAGAAAACGGTCTAAAAACGATTGCTGTGAAATCCAAAATCACGATGAATATGATAAAAAGTGTGAAAGGAATAAATAGAACGTGTGATATATGGAATAAATAGTGATATATGGACTAAATAGTACATGTGATATATGGAATAAATATGATATATGGAATAAATAGTACATGTGATATATGGAATAAATGGTACATGAGATATATGGAATAAATAGTACACGAGATATATGGAATAAATAGTACATGTGATATATGGGTGCGTAATGAAACATTACAGCATTAGCAAGTTAAAAGTTTCGCTATTTATGTAGTATTTTCTCAGATGATGAAAGAGTTACGAAGGATATCGAATGGCATATAGCGATAGGAAACAAAGTCAATGAAGTACTTAATTACATACTCAAAATTAACAGTATTTAAGAACCAACTTTCCTGTATGGAAGTAAAGTGTGGACGCGGGGAAATACTGAAAGAAAAGAGCTCTATCAAATGTTGTAGAAATGAGTGCACTTAGAAGACTATATGGAGTGACAATGTATGACAGAATATGGAATAAAGGGACTAGGGTTAATTGTGAACTTAAGGCTGTTGTGTTGAGTATGATGAAAAAGATCATTCTGAGATGGTTTGGGCATGTAGAATGAATGAATGAAGAAATACAAACAAAAGAAATATACAATGCAAACGTGAGTGGTAGGCATGGTAATCAAGTTTATCATATTTAGAAAAAAGGAAAGGTAAAAGGTCATTGAAATCGTATGAGAAAGTGTATGGATATAGAAAGACTTGCGTTCTATCTTCTCTGCCTACTCCGATAGGGAAATAGCATTACCCTATGTATATACAAAGCAACAGTATTAAGTGTGAATCTAATAATAATGTGACTCTAATAATTGAGTATTAATATTATAAATGTTGGAAAAATCAAACATTCTCAATCATTATAATCTGTGTTCTCGTTTTAATATTTATATTAAACTGTTCAACACTAAAATCATATCATAAGTCATAAAACCATTGTTATGTTATGTCTTATAATCATATCAAGAAGTGACAGCTGTCAAATAATATTTGAAAAATAAAAATATTCTTGCTATCATATTAATTTAATAATAACTATTTAACCATAACTATGTCAAATGTAACCATAAAATGACAAAATGCTAAAATTATGTGTACAAAAAGGTTTCTACATTTTTAACGAATGTCAAAAAGTATTAGAGAAGCGACGAGCATCCAGATTTTTCGAAGTCTATGTGTTTTATATGTTAAGGATATATTTAAGTATCGTTGAAGTGGAAAATAAGTAAAACGAAACATGTTAGGAAATTGGGTTTAAGTTAGTTTATAATTACTCTTAAATTAAATAAAGAAACCAATTTTGCACTTCACATAATTTTATACAACAGTTTTTCAGTCATTTCCTTCTGTTACCAAACATTTATGAAGCGACAACCATTTAACAAGAAGGAAAACATCTGAATAATGTAACTAATGAACCACATTATCCATTTTGTTACCGGACATTAATCATGGAGTGAGACAGGTGACTTACTTTATACGCGTGACCAGTATTGCCAACAGCTGGGACGAAAAAAAGTATTTCATAATTTTGGCAACACCGCTGACGCATTTTGCCACTAAAAATACTATCATTGCCGTTACGCTAATCAAATTTGATACCAATATCGCACGGGATTATTTAATTTAAAGGTTCAGTATGTCAAGTCCTTTTCGCGATATTTATATCAGTTTTTGGAAGGAGAATACCGCAAAAACGATTTATGAAAGACAACGATATAATCAGCTATGACAAGTTTGATGAAGGTATGGTATTTATTCAGAAGAACCAAAATCCGTCTAGTTAAATCTGTAGTATTCTTCATAGCCCTGTATTGAGTGGAAACATGGACGTTGAGAATGAAGGAAAGGAACATGTTATGTTCCTTCGAGAAGTAGTGTTGGAGGTGGATGGGCTGTAAAACGCACCAACGTCTCTATTATCCAAGAGTTAGATTTCGAAAAGACTAAAAGAAAATTACAAAAATGTTCTGCGTGTTGCCAGAAAGAATAACGTAATAACGAAAGTCTGGAAAAACTGGTGATCACGGGGATAGTTGAGGAAAACGAGCAAGATGTTCTGTAAGATGTAGAGAACAATTACAGTTCTCTTTAAACGCTGCATTCAATACGACCTAGGAACGAGAAGGATGGAGATGGTGCACTAAGTTTCAGACCTAGTAGAAGACCACGACACTCAGCATTGAGCAAAAAATTGAAAAAATGACCCCGTCACTCCTACTTTTCAATCAAATGAAATATTTAGCTCAAGCAGCTAAGTAAAAAATAGCAACGATCTTACATTAAAGCTAGTCATACGATAAAAAAACGATATCATTAATTAACAGCACCGATATCCTCATAAACTTATATAATTATCTAATTAGAACCAAATTAGAATATGCATCTACGGTTTGGGCTCCTCATCAGCTCAAATATAAAAACAATATAGAACAAATACAAAAAAAAATACTCAGATATCTATGGTACAGAACAAAGGGCGATTACCCAAAATATGCTCACCATACCGAACTTCTCACGGTGTGTAACTATAGAAGCATCGAAACAAGAAGGCAAGAATCCATTGCGATATTCCTAATAAAGGTTTTCCAAGGTTCCTTTAACTGTCCCGCGATTCTAGAAGCACTAAGTTTATATGTACCCAATAAATATAGCCGTGCAAGGAATCACCCTCTGTTCTACATACCAACTTACAGGACGAATATCATGGCTAAACACTCAGTCACGCGTGGTATAGAGATATTGAACCAAGTGAATGACACGGTTGATATATTCTCGGTACCGACTAGCAGTATGAGAAGAATTCTGGCTGATATTATTCCTAACGAATAAGCTAACGCTAGAAGCAGACCCTCTTTGTGTAACATGAGAAATCCGTGCAAAGTGGATAAAAAAAAATATATATTAATTTCCAAAAGACAATTTATAAGCGCCATTATATCTACTCAGGTGAACTTGAACACATGGACTTTATCTACCATTTGCCACACTTAATACTGCACTTGAAAGATATACATACAAGATAATATCAATAAAAGTTAACACCAGAATGTCTGCTAAGTTATAATATTTAGTTTTACTATTTTAACCTTATAGGGTTAGTGTCATCAGAGTTGTTAAATAATTGATATGTCACGTAAGCCTGATTTTTTTAAATATTTGGAGGTAATTCATCTCTCAGGTCGTTGATATGTACATAGATCCACCCCTTACTGTGCCTAAATTGTATTTTATTACACTATCGTTGTGTAAAGTGCAACCTGGTGGACTTACAGCCGTGTTGAAATATGTTACAACTAACCAGAAATTTGTTAAAGAGACCAATCTAGAATCCTTTAAAAAAATCTGGGTTCCAACAGGAATCGATCTGCAATTCTCGAGCTGCGAGCCATAAGTCTTACAAACTAAGCCACGGAGGTCATCTTCACTATACGTACTCGTGTCTTAGTGTGGATTATCATCTGCGTGGTTGTATCGATTACAAAATGCACAAATAAAAAAATAAAATCTAGATAATATAAATTGCACGCTGTCCATCAACGTATAAATAAACATAAGAAATGCAACGAGGAAGATGGTATAATCATCTTGATGCAATTTCGATATCAAAAGGGGTGTGGTCTGCCACGTCGACTAGATCATCAGAATTATCAGAGAGTTGGCAGAGATGAGGAATTTCATGCTGGCACGCCGGACGGGACCTGACTATAATGTACTCTCTTATTCTTAAGTATTTATAACTCATTCGATCATACCTTGCCCCTTTCAAGTGCGGTGTGATTTAATATGTCTCTTGCATGTCAAATGTCGGCGGCCGTGGTATAACGACGAGCATACATGCTAAGAAAACGGGTGCCCCATGTTCGATTCCTGGCGGATTCACTTTGTCAGATTGGTTGTATTCTTAGACAGTTTTTCAACAAAATTTACGTTTTTCTGTAGCTTATAAGCTGTTTATTGTACATTTTTATAGCTCTATTAAGCAACAAAAAATAGCGCTACGTAAAAATCTAAACAAAGACTGCAGCAGGTTAAGCCAGTCCATCGCCTTGGAACTTTGATTTGCTTGCATAAGAACTTTTAAGATTGTGTACTTGCATCTTGCACATAATGGATGCCTGACAATCATACTTTATCACGACGGATTGCCTATCATAGCGTATCGCATCTCAAATGTGTAGGTTAAGGGAGAGCATAGTTGCATAGTAAGACAAGTAAGATTATTTTGTAACTTTTTAATTTCACCTGATTTTTTTATTGAAATATATTATAATTGTTGTTTATAGTTAAGGCATTAACGGTGTGGAGGTTTAAATATATTGTAATTTATTTTTATCAAACACTGTTTATTCCACTTTTTTGTAACGGTATAACCCTACCAGTTTCAAGGCTTTCACCTCATCTTCAGGGGAGTACAAACAAGACTAAATTCTGTTCGAACTGGTACCGATATACACGCTTCAACGGTTGGGGACTGAGGGGTAAGGGAGGCATGGGACAATTTCGGCCAAGAGCGGAGAGATTTTTGGGATATGACTGTTTACCTTTGTTTTGGGATATAACTGTTTACCTTTGTTTGGGATATAACTGTTTACCTTTGTTTACCAGTTGTGTTCCCCTGAAGATGAGGTGAAAGCCTTGAAACCGGTAGGGTTATACCGTTATAAAAAAGTGGAATAAACAGTGTTTGATAAAAATAAATTACAATATATTATTATTATATTTTTTAGTATATGTAATGGTAAAAAGATTCAATACCGATTGGTAGATCGTGATCAACTGCTTGGGTACCCATGATTTGTGTGAATACTACACACATACCATATACTACACATGTCGGAAGATCTACAAACCTTTCTTTAGAGTCCGTCTTCCCTTGGTAAGATTTTTGTAGTTTTCTTACCAAATATGTTTTTATAAACATTAACTCTTGTGGGGAAGTACATAATGTAATTAATGTACACAGCCATCGCCTTCCTGCATATACTTATACTCAACTTAAACCTATTTATTTTTTAATAATTTATAATGGCCAATAACAGCGGAATCTAATTCCGAGTTAGAGCGCCCTTGAGGAGAGTTTGCTTTCTAAACGACGATATATACATTGTCCATATTTATTATTATTCCTTTTGGTGGTGGTGCCAATCAGAAGGAATGATGGTCTCGCGGTTTTATTTTAAAGAAAATACCTCGTACTCGTCCAAACTTCCTATAATTTGTTCTGATTATATGTTTTACATATTAGAAATTATCATGACGTGTAGTTTACATCTAGATATATCCACGTATATAAAAAAATCTTCTATTATAAGGTAATTGACACTGAGGCCAAATGTCAGCAATACTATTGGCCATCAAGTCATGGATCTCACTGCTGACTGTAGACTGGTACAGTTTACTGCTTAGTCGCCAAGGCCATGGCTCCGAATTGCTGTTTTTTTAGCGAATGACCTTAGAGTCAACAATGAGTAATGTCTTTCGTGATAAGATGCTGAAGAGAAATTCTGTTATCACATTTATTGTCTGATTGAGTCTTAAAATTTATTATGCTGTAATCAGAGTTGTAGTTGAAAATTTTAAACAATAAAATAGGTTTTTACCTGATTCATCTCAATTTTACAAATCTACCATCTTATAAGATTCGTCATATCATGAAATTAATTTGAAAAAAGGTTGTAAAGACATCGAAATCAGTATGTCAAAATAATATAAAGTTCTTCCAGTACACCATTTAAAGTTTTTTTACAAGAATATTTATCGACAAAATTATATTGCTTTTCTACTAATTAAACCACAACACATGTTTTTATCTCCCATTCCGAGGCTCTCTTTAGGCGGAATGATGTCGGTTTGTTAAGAAAGCAAACTTTAGTTCCAACCGGCGTCAAATTTAAATCGTGTATGATCTATTGAGCCAAAATAAATATATTATTGAAAGGGAAATTTTTATGCATACTTTGACTATTTATCGCTATTTATTTTGCTAATGGCTCCATGTATCTCTAATATTTCGCAATTCATCATTATGTATATTTTTTGTCAAGAACGAGCATATTCAATTTTAGATCTATTTTGTTAGATGTTGATATTTTTCTCTGTAATACTCGTATGGTTTACTAATTTTGAATAGTAACTAACTATTGAATATACAATTCCCATGTTCTTGTATCCTAGTGTCAATGTCCCTCTGTGCCATTCTAATATACGAGTAATTTCACAAGAAAATTATATCCGTATATACCAATTTTATTAAGTTTATTTCCTGTATTTTTGGAGTTAATTTAATGTAGATTTCGATAGGAAAGATTTTTTTTTACATATATTATCTTGTCTTCAGTAAGATATAATCCTAGTTTACTGGGGACACGACAAATGAAAGTCAACAAACCCAGATCCATAATTGTATGTATACGTTAAATTACCTGTTGTTTTTTTCATAAATTATTTTTTTTGTCATATGCAAATAAACCAAAAATAATAAATATTTTGACGAGTATATGAGTTATAATTTTTTAACCTATGTATCGATTTTATTTTATTATCGACAAAATACAGAATGAAGCTAAAAAGGATGAATGTGAACCTAAGGTTGATGTGTTAAGTAAGAAGAATAAGAATACGCTGAGACGGTTTGGACACGTGGAACAAATGAATGAAGAAATACTAACATAACAGATATACGAGTACAGCGCAGATGTGAGGGGAAGGCGTGTGACAGGAAACCAAGGAAATTATGGTTGGATCAAGTAAATGATGTTCTGTAAGAAGAAAGTTAAAGGAATCGTATGAGGTGTATGGGTGAGGAAGAGGCTAAAGATGTGTGTCGAGTTAAAATAATGGCACTCTGTGCTGTCTGCCTACCATAACAAAGATGGCGTAATAATATGTATGTATCGATTTAATTTTTCTAGATGTGTGAAATCGGATTGTTTGTTTGATTAATTATAAAAATGTGTGGTTCAAATACGTGTAAATCCTTACATGAAATTGTATTCAATTGTTGTTCCTTTTTTCTTTCGTATCAGAGATGCGTTAAGCTGGTACAAATTAAAAATAACTATTTTTAGCGCTGTGAACATACCAAATTGAATAAAATAGTTACATATAAAGCAGGAATAATTTATATTGCAAATAAAAAAACATTATTGAGTGGGTTAGTCGCAGTTAAAGTAACACAATTATATTGCTCGGGACACCAGCCATTGGAGTCATCCGACCTTTGCCGAAAGGCGATCTCTTGGAAACAAGCGAAACATAGTTTGTGTCAATTTATAGTTAAGAGGCTAGAAATTTATTTAAACATACAAACAAAGTAAAAATGCACATAAAAAATATTTAATATAGGAAATCAAGAAATAGGAATTTCTCTTAGAGATAATGTCACCAATTTTTATATCCGACAAACTTGCAACAACGATGACTTAGTCAGAAGGGACGCGAAGAGAAGGTTGTACTGGCGTGACCATGTATATAAAATGGGCATTGATAGAATCCTATACATAGTATTCTGGACATGAGATTCCTGCAGGGCATCACATGCCAAGGAAGGCCACCTAAATGATGGAGATACATATGGCGCTCTACCTTTAGGGTATGATAATCGCAACGAGATTCCTGCAGGGCATCACATGCCAAGGAAGGCAACCTAAATGATGGAGATACATATGGCGCTCTACCTTTAGGGTATGATTATCGCAACGAGATTCCTGCAGGGCATCACATGCCAAGGAAGGCCACCTAAATGATGTAGATACATATGGCGATCTACATTTAGGGTATGATAATCGCAACGAGATTCCTGCAAGGCATCACATGCCAAGGAAGGCCACCTAAATGATGGAGATACATATGGCGCTCTACCTTTAGGGTATGATTATCGCAACGAGATTCCTGCAGGGCATCACATGCCAAGGAAGGCCACCTAAATGATGGAGATACATATGGCGATCTACATTTAGGGTATGATTATCGCAACGAGATTCCTGCAAGGCATCACATGCCAAGGAAGGCCACCTAAATGATGGAGATACATATGGCGATCTACATTTAGGGTATGATTATCGCAACGAGATTCCTGCAGGGCATCACATGCCAAGGAAGGCCACCTAAATGATGGAGATACATATGGCGATCTACCTTCAGGGTATGATTATCGCAACGAGATTCCTGCAGGGCATCACATGCCAAGGAAGGCCACCTAAATGATGGAGATACATATGGCGATCTACCTTTAGGGTATGATTATCGCAACGAGATTCCTGCAGGGCATCACATGCCAAGGAAGGCCAGCTAAATGATGGAGATTCATATGTCGCTCTACCTTCAGGGTATGATTATCGCAACGAAATAGATTCTAGATCTACATCAAGTAAAAAAGAAAGAATATTTATAAAATGAAAAATAAATGACACAATTTTTTTTTAGGTCTACATGGGCTGAGAGATGAAAAGAAACACATGAGAATCAATGTTGAAAAAACCAACATCATGCGATGGAAAAGTGTGAAAGGAAAAATTAATATATAATATGGGTCAGTACTGAAATATTATAAGATAGTATTAATAGTTAAGGCATTAATATTGTGGAGGTTTAAAGACATTGTAATTCGTTTTATCAAACACTGTTTATTCCACTTTTTGTAACGGTATAACCCTACCGGTTCCAAGGCTTTCGCCTCATCATCAGGGAGCACACACAAGCCATGTTTGTGTTCTGTGATGATAAAACAAATTGCAAATATTATAAGAGTAGCAAGATAAAGAATTCTGCTATTAAGGTAGTAGTTTGTCAGATGACGGAAGAGTTTCGAGATTATCGAACGGCGCGTACCGATAGGAATCAAAGTCAACGGAGGACTAAATCATATTTCGAACCAGACAGTGTCAAAATCTGCTAAGGTCTATCAAAATGTGCTAATCTACAAAAATATTTTACTGCCATCTTAGATGTATGGGAGGAAAACGTGGACATGGAAAAATACTTAAAGGAGCCGAATAAATGCTGTGGAAATGCGTGCATTTAGAAGAATATGTGAGGTAATAAATGTTCGACAGAATACAAAATAAAGTCATAAAGGATGAATGTGAACTACTCCTTAAGGCTTTTATGTGTTGTGTAAGATAAAGAATAGTTAATTGAGATGGTTTGGGGACGTGGAATAAATTCGTGTAGAAAGTCTAACAAAAAATATACTGTACATATGTGATTGAAAGGCGTGGTGTAGAAATATCAAGGAAAGTATAGTTGGAACAGGTGAATGTTGTTTTGAAAGAATAAAATATAAGAAATTATAGAAATCGTAGGTCATGCATGAAAAGGTAGTCGCTGTTTAATGAAAGCTCATAATAATGCAATTCTTCCAACAGGTGTTTATATTACATAAATAATAAACATAAGTTTGATTTTTTGTATTCCCATAAAAGCAATTCGACAAAATCCAACTTTTAAATATTATGTCATCTTCTAGATATATTCGCGCTTGCATTTTATTAAGCGCAATTCATCATTGGTATTTTGATCATTGCTTCATGGTTTTCCCTAACCATAGTCATGCGAGTGCGCATGGACTCTCGTTGCTCTCCTCGAGTGATGGAATTTCCGGGAATCCCTATCTTTTTGTTTAATATCTTAGAAATATTCTCGTTAAAATAAATGTGTACTTTTCAATTGACATTTGCATATATTAGGTGTTAACATAAGTTGTGTCCGTTTTTTTTTTCATATTAAAATTGGTGCTCACTTTTTTAAATTTGAAAAAAAACGGACACAACTTATGTTAACACCAATACATACTAATACACCGTTTTCCTGCTGGAGTAGGTAAAGAAGACGGGGTGCCAGATTTTTCTATCTCGACACAAATATTTCGCCTTTTCCATATCCATACAGCTCTTATGGTTTTTCTAATTTCTTCTTTCAAAATATCATTCACTTGATCCAACCATATTTTCTTTGGTCTTCCTCTACCATACCCTCCACTTACATTTGCACTACATATTTGTTTTGTTAGTATTTCTTCATTCATTCGTTTTATATGTTTAAACCATCTCAGAGAAATCTCTTTCAAATTACCGTATCTGATTACATCCGTAATCACTTCATTTAGTATTGTGTCATATATGGCTATCTTATGCATTCTTCTAAGTGCCCGCATTTCTATAGCATTTATTACACCTTTTCAGAATTTTCCACGTTTACATTTCAGTGATGCGTCAAAAGTTGGTACTAACAGTTGTAAACTATTATCGTAGTAGATTTTGATACTTTCCAGTTCAAGTAAATTGACACTGTATATGTGTTTAGTTAGTCTTTCTTCATTCAGTCGTTCCACGTATTAAAACAACGGTTTGATTGAAAAAAACAACTCGTTTAATTAAGTTTAAGATCCATTGGGTGACTTTGATTAAGCAGTTTAGCGTATTCCATCGGATCCTTATTTCCTCTTCAGAAATCAGAATAATCCCACTCGAATAATTTGATTACAGACTTTTGTATCGAAGTGTATTTGATGACATTTTCAAACTGGTAATCTTTTTAATCGAGTATTATTAGTATATGAACCTAACGTCTTTAATACATAAAGTACGTGTATGATATACCTAAATCATTTATGCGTTACTGTAGCGCATCTGTCTTGTTCATAGAAGGCAAAACACAAGAGATCCTGAATTTAATTAGGCACGAATGGCGAGTATACGAGAGAGGATTACGCTTACTACCAACAAAGTGATCTCGGTGTTTTCCTCCATCAATCACCGAAACTGACTGGAATATGATCAATTCTTCAAACTCCTCGAGCTAGAGGTAAATGTGTTGTGCATGATTCTAAATTACAATAGTTCGTCTTTTTCTGTTTCGTCTCACAAGTTTTCATAACTTTTTTTATGGTCATTAAATTTATCATACTCGTATGTATTATATGATATAAACGTAATGTATAAACTTTGTTCGTGACTCTGCACTTCGCGTATGTTTTGATTTTTATATCACATGTGTGTACGTGTATAGATTTTTATATCACATGTATGTACGTGTATAGATTTTTATATCACATGTATGTACGTGTATAGATTTTTATATCACATGTATGTACGTGTATAGATTTTATAAGTCCGCATAGTATTTATCTTAAAATCTGACTACCTATATATCCTAGTTGGTAAGACGCTTGACTTCCACCCGGGGTTCTCGGATTCGATTCCCGATGGTACCCAAAAATAGGGTTCCAGTCTGGTAAAATAGTTCGTCATGTAACAGGTGAATACTCGCACTCGCCGAGTACGTGTGCGAGTGTTACTGTTTATTTACGAGTGGTTGTGTTACCAACACTTGCAATGACGAACCGCAAGTTCCGTGTCTACTCTAGTGGTCGTTAACCCTAAGGCTTGGTTTTTGGGTCCAAATACTATATTATCTCCCGGCCACACTCTCCAATATGTCCGAACCATCAATTAGGATATGTTCAAGAGTACCATACGAAAGAAGAGGGCGAAAAATATATTATTATTATTATTATTGTATTATTGTTCAAAACGAACCTTATTGTATAATTTTCTTGTAATTATTGTATAATTGAGAACATCTTGGACAAGTCTAAATGACATATATAAATGTTCTTTTTATATTAATAATACAACTAAAATGAATATTATACGTTTCATCGTATTTAGTTTGCCTGAACATGTTTTGAATAAAGAAAATACTACGAAAAACTAATATATAATCTGCAACAAAACTATGAAAACGGTTGACAATATTAATTTATGACCTCTTCCCATATCTGCGTTGATGATGTGCTGTTAAAACTGTTATGGTGGACGTTAGCTGAAAGTAGAAACTGCGTCCGCAGACCTGTAGAGTATCCGCTAAACACTGCACTCTCGTGCAACTCGGCTGCATGCAACTTGTCTCCAATTCGAAAATACACACGTTATGTTTGTTGAAAATTCTCTTTCCAAGCCTTGCCGTTGTGTCGCTAGCAGCTCCACGAGAGAAACTAACAAATATATATTTATCGACGTTCAGTGGTAAAAGAAGAACGAATCTCTTAGGCTGTGCGTGCGCATTTAAATATATATAAAAAAAAAAACAAATAGTTCTTCATCAGATTTTTTTTCTTTCTCTTTTCTTGTCTATGTCATCTGAAAAATACGCGACTATATATCGATGCGCCGGCGCCTTGTATTATTAATACTCTTGACTCCGTTTCGTCATAGATTTCGTGTTACGTGAATAGCTAACAAAAAAATAACAGACTGTCAGGGACAAATTGAATAGAATTAGTGGATAAGGTGGTCGCTATGATAAGCTACCTGGTTGTCTCGGATAAAATATGACATTTAGTTTACACCATTCTGAAGTTAACAGCTGTCATATTAGGTATTATTTTATTGTCTTGTATAAAACAGTGCGAATTTTCTTTTGAGTTTTTTTTTCCTTTTTCACGTGTTTATAACGATTCTCTTGGTGAAAATTTCTTTAGCAACAATATTAGTTATCAATATATAGAGTGCGGTTTATATTTCTCAATCGTGTTGTTTTGCAAATTTGTTAAGTGATCGGAGATATTTTAATGGTCGTATTAATTAACCGTTTTGTGCTAGTTTATGTTTTGCTCGATTGTAGAAGTGAGTGACGTTCGTCGTGTCACGTCTGGTAAGATTTTTATAAACTTTATGATTAATATAATTTTTTATTTTGCGATCTTATCTCGGAATCATTTTCATTTTTGAAAACGATCACGTCGGTTTAATTAAATTTAACGATAGTTATTTTTTACCGAGCGCCATGTCAAAATTATTTGATTTTAATGATAATTTTTAACGATCAAATATTTTTTAATCTTTATTAATAATATTTTAAAATGAAATGTTGGGTAATATTGAAATTCTTATCCTTAAATTTAACTAAATTAATACAATTGTTTACGACGTTGATATTTTTTGTTATATTTAGTTTTAATAATATTTGTTTATTTATTTACTTTAATTCATTCGTGTTGAAGGTTTTTTGATATATTTGTAGGTTATATTCTCTTATAAAAAATACAAATGATGTATTTTTTATAAGAGAATATATCGAGTATGGTTGTGGATTGCTATTTATCCAACTATCCCTCATGATTGAGTATATTTTTTTTTAATCTGGCGAGTTTATTGCCATGTGGCAATCTCTTCCAACCAACCAGAAAAATGTTTTTATAGGCCCTAAGTTTTAACCAGACTGGAATCCTATTTAAAAAAATCTGGGCTCCAGCGGGGATCGAACCCGCAACCTCCGGATCGGCAGACAAGTGTCTTTCCCCCAGGCCACGTAGGTCGTCATCAAATTTCAGCTATCCTGTGGATGGAAGACGCTAATATTATGTGCAAGCTGTTGCACTTCATCATACATATTTGACAGATCAAACGTAAAGTTTCAATGACCAGGAGATTTAACTTTCACGCCAATCGGTGTATTTAATCTGCTTTAGTCTTTCGTTAGTCAGTTTTTTTAAGATATCAGTATGTACCATATAGTATTGTTTAATAGCGATATATTAATAAATGATTTGTAGCATATAAGCTACAATCAAACATAAATTGAGGTGTTAAATGGTCTAAAAGTAAAACTTGTTTGGAAGTGAACTAGCCAGGAATCGAATCTGGAATACCCACTTGTATGTAGAAATCTCTTTCACGCAAGCAGAAAGATCTTTAAAATTTCTATAGTAAACAAACAGAAATTGTGTACCAACGGAAATCGGTCTCTGGTTAAAAGACTGATCTCTTACAAACTAGGTTTACGGAGGTCGATGTAATGCCATAAAGTCATGGTCCGTGTACCTGTACCATATGATTATATATTTACATGTACTTGCAGCTTTCAACGTATAGAAATATATTTTGAGCCTTGGAATATCTTCTTCGTTTTCTCTTAAACCCTTCAAAATGTAGAATTTAATCATGGTTCGCATGCTGTTTATATTTGTCAAAAAAGTCTTTTTTGATTCTAACAAATAAAAACATCTAAGCGACTTATGTGGTCTAGTAAATAAGACACTGGTCTTTTAATCGGAGGTTTTGAGTTTGATTCCGATTAAAAATGAATAAAAAAGGGGTATCAGTTTGGTTCAAGAGTTCGTCTGGTATTACTACTACCTGTCTACCTTGCAGTAGTATTTTTAATACGTGCAAGCCTACTCCAGTGGTTCTTAACCCGAAAGGTGGATTATTGGAGTCAACGTCAATATTATCTACTAAAAAAGCTCTTCAAAATTTCTTCATAATCAATCCGAATTAGTTGCATTTGAGTGAAATAATTCACTTTCAGTTTTCATAATTAAAGAAAATTATTATTTTCTTTTCTTCTTAACACTTTCATTCAGTGGATTACAGTTTAAGTAGTTGGTAGTGCTTTAAGATTATGGTTTGTTTTTCTTATATATGTTTGAGTTTTATATACTGGTAGGGGTAGTGTTTCAAAAAAGGTTAATTTTAACATCAAATTCAAAACCCTTATTTTACAGCTCAGTGTCAATCATATATGGCGTTCTAATTGTTATAATGCTTATTTACCAACCGGGTTCTTCAGGTTTAACCTCATTGTATCATTAATTCAGATGGGTTGAACAGTATCATACGAATTGGTTGAACGGTATCATACGAATCATTGGTTGAACGGTATCATACGAATCATTGGTTGAACGGTATCATACGAATCATTGGTTGAACGGTATCATATGAATCATTGGTTGAACGGTATCATATGAATCATTGGTTGAACGGTATCATACGAATCAATGAAGTGACGGAGAATAATTATTTTGTAGTTCGGTGAATTTATCGATACGATAGGGTAACCCATGTGATTTGAGTATGATTGTTAGTCCAACCTGTGAATGGAAAGTGTCTGTACGTGTATTCGTTATTTATGTGCAAGCTGTTGCACTTCAGTAACCATATTACCTTAATATATCAAACTGAAAATTTCGATGGTAAGAGATCAAAGTTCTAAAACGATTGGCTGGATTAATCCGCTGCATTTGTCATAGTTTTATGTAACGCCATTTTGTGTTGCTTTATAGCGCTATAAGATTTTCTTCGTAAGCAGTATTTTATTGTTATTGTAGAAAGTATCCATCGAAAGAGGCTTATGATATTCTCAGTATATGAACGATGGATGTTGGGAACCCAATATTATATGAATAATTATGATTGAAAGGCAACATAGGCTGGACAAGTGAGAGGAATGAATTAGAGGACAATAGAAATAAAAGTGATTTCTTCGATGCTTAAATTAATATACTTTGCTTTTAAAAACAGACTTCGATGTCTATTTATTTTGAAGATACTCTTTTTTCATGATGTAGGAGAAATTAAAGGATTTCTTTATTTGCTGACCCATTAGGTGAAAATAAAACAGTGGAGATGCAGAGATAAGGTTTTGTGTAACGGGAACGCTTATAAAAATGGAATAGTTTATAAATAAAGTCATGCGTGAATTTAATAAATTAAGTGCAGTTATGCATTTGAAGCAAGGAAGTACAGGTACATTGAAAATACCTAGATAGAGACATTTAATTATGTTTGAAGAGTTAAATCACAATGAAATGAAGCAATATAATGATGACAAATAATAATCTTAATGATTTGGCTCTTGTAATGACTATTTTAAAACGTTGCATATGCTGCTGTTAGCATATATGCTACATAAATATAATGATGACAAAGAATAATCTTAATAATTTGGCTCTTGTTATGACTATTTTAAAACGTTGTATATGCTGCTGTTAGCATATATGCTACATAAATATAATGATGACAAAGAATAATCTTAATGATTTGGCTCTTGTTATGACTATTTTAAAACGTTGTATATGCTGCTGTTAGCATATATGCTACATAAATATGATGACAAAGAATAATCTTAATGATTTGGCTCTTGTTATGACTATTTTAAAACGTTGTATATGCTGCTGTTAGCATATATGCTACATAAATATAATGATGACAAAGAATAATCTTAATGATTTGGCTCTTGTTATGACTATTTTAAAACGTTGTATATGCTGCTGTTAGCATATATGCTACATAAATATGATGACAAAGAATAATCTTAATGATTTGGCTCTTGTTATGACTATTTTAAAACGTTGTATATGCTGCTGTTAGCATATATGCTACATAAATATAATGATGACAAAGAATAATCTTAATGATTTGGCTCTTGTTATGACTATTTTAAAACGTTGTATATGCTGCTGTTAGCATATATGCTACATAAATATGATGACAAAGAATAATCTTAATGATTTGGCTCTTGTTATGACTATTTTAAAACGTTGTATATGCTGCTGTTAGCATATATGCTACATAAATATAATGATGACAAAGAATAATCTTAATGATTTGGCTCTTGTTATGACTATTTTAAAACGTTGTATATGCTGCTGTTAGCATATATGCTACATAAATATAATGATGACAAAGAATAATCTTAATAATTTGGCTCTTGTTATGACTATTTTAAAACGTTGTATATGCTGCTGTTAGCATATATGCTACATAAATATAATGATGACAAAGAATAATCTTAATGATTTGGCTCTTGCTATGACTATTTTAAAACGTTGTATATGCTGCTGTTAGCATATATGCTACATAAATATGATGACAAAGAATAATCTTAATGATTTGGCTCTTGTTATGACTATTTTAAAACGTTGTATATGCTGCTGTTAGCATATATGCTACACAAATATAATGATGACAAAGAATAATCTTAATGATTTGGCTCTTGTTATGACTATTTTAAAACGTTGTATATGCTGCATAGCATATATGCTACATAAATACATTAATAAAAGTAGTCTTAGAGATTAGCTAGTCTGGAAGTTAATCAGACACTTCCGTCGCCTAGTAAAAATCCCGCTTGAACCCAGATAAAAAAAAGTATTCCAGTTTGGTTTTGACTTAACGCTTCTTTAACATCTTTCTCGTTTGTTGTTAGAGAAAACCACATGGTAATACGTCCGCCAAGTTGTACCATACTACGAAAGTGTAATACAATACAATAGAATCAGCTTGGAATCGAACCTGGAGCGCCAGTTGGCTTGCCGTGAATACTAATCGTTAGACTACAACCAGTGAATTCTATGAGTGAGAGGACATTAGAACACAGTAATAACAATGTTCATTGCATTGGAAACCAGACACTGTATGATGATGCCAATACATTTTCAATGTTAAACACGTACTTTAGTGGCACAATGACATAAATACCTCGAAAGGTCTCGTTCTTCCTAATGCAAATATACAGCATTGGTACACAGAGCCCATCTCTCTTAATGCCGTCATCAGGATCTGTTACATGTTTTCATTTACCATCAGAGTTTATCAACTTACTTCCGTTTTATATGGTCGATTTGGATCGTTAACAATATTTACAAAATAAAAAATCTGAGTATGAATGAATAAAAAAATGTAAAATATAACAATCATCATCAAATAATGTAAACTCTTTGGTACGTCCGTCCGTCCGTAAAATATGTATTGTCATAGTTATAGTTTAATGTTGGTTTGTATTATTTGATAGCAGCGACTTCTTGATATGGTTATAAAACATACATTAACAATGGCAAATAACGATTTAATTTAAAATAGATGACTTGACTGTTGAATAGTAAAATATAAATATTAAAACGAGAAAGTAGTTTACAATGAGTGGGAATACTTGATTATTTTAACATTTATAATATTAACACTCAATTATTAGATCCACATATCACTCTCACTCACTTTATACTGTCACATATGTAAAATTATTAGTTGCACATATCACTCTCACTCACTTTATACTGTCACATATGTAAAATTATTAGTTGCACATATCACTCTCACTCACTTTATACTGTCACATATGTAAAATTATTAGTTCCACATATCACTCTCACTCACTTTATACTGTCACATAGGTAAAATTAATAGATCTACATATCACTCTCACTCACTTTATACTGTCACATATGTAAAATTATTAGTTCCACATATCACTCTCACTCTCTTTATACTGTCACATATGTAAAAATAATAGATTCACATATCACTCTCACTCACTTTATACTGTCAAAAATGTAAAATGAATTTTGTTGTAAATAGTTTTTCGGTCCATAAGGTATGTGTTCATTATTATACTTTGTTTTGAATTTTGTTGGATTCAAATTCTATATTATGAAATATTTCTAGTTTCATTCTAGAAACGCATTAAGGCAACTAGCTGGGCTATTTGAACTCGAAACCTTTAAACTGAATTAAATTTCTGCTTTAAGAATATATTCACTCCGTTGCGAGACAATTTTTTCTCTTCCCTTAAGCTTTCGCTACTATTATTTTTATATTCTGGTGTGTCATCGCTGGAGGGCCCCATTGGACAGTTTCTTCTTCGTCACTAAGTAACATCGTGCTCATAATAAATAAAGAAAAAAACGATTTTTTTATATAGATCGCGCTGGTTGAGCATTTATTCTACGTGTCTCCCATAACAGCGTGGGTAATGATGGATTGAACTGAACATATTGATAATACTGTCAAAGATATTTAGCCCTAGGGATGAGATGTATGGTTAAGCCCAACTTTTAGCTGTCACTATCGTTTTGTAACAATTTATCTTCTAAATTTTGAAACGTGTTATAAATATTATAAGCTGAAGTGTTAGTGAAGATCTTAAGTGTTTTTATTTTTAAGAGAAAATCGTTTTTGAATATCCGCATGTTTGATATACTGTGTTGTGTCAATGTGTTTTTTATATTTGAAATTGCTACATGTATTACAATAAGTCCTCGAATAACGACAAGAATATATTCTTCAGTAAAACTTGTTACACAAATGTCATCATATTGTAAAGGAAAAAAGAACAGATGCCCTACATTTTCTATCCAATCACATTCATACGTCTTATCATGTACAATCTTTTATTATTCATAAATCTCCTTGTTTCCATATATTATTCATACATAATATTTAAATTTTCTAACATATTATTCGTAATTCGAACTAGTTTGTTAATGGGATTGATATGTTGAGTTCAGAGATGTATGAACAAGTGGTAAAGCACTGGATTTCTGGCATAAGACTGTCAGTTCAAGTTACACGCTGTATGTGCTATTCCTCCCGAATAGCACATACCTTTTTTTGCATAGTTTTTGGAGGTTGAAGGATATCTATGATTTCGTTTATGTGTACTTTTTGTTTTAAAATGGTCTTTGTTAAATTATGGACGCATACCTTAGATGGTACAAAAGAGTTGGCTTAGAATTTAGTTAAAGCGTCAAATTTTCTCAATTTCACCTTAAATATGAAAGCTGTAAAGTTTTCGCGACTAACTAAACACGACAATAATTGCACAAGTTCATTTGACCTGACAGACAATAACCATGAAAATCTTCTAATATATTTGGCATACCCTAATTTTTTTTTAAACACAATATAATGATTTAACTTTGTTGAATTAAACGTTTTTTTCTTTTCATTTAACTTTATTTTTACTTAAAAATTAATACAAAATTTATTCCAATATTCAACATTTCATCAAATCTATTGGAAGGATAATCAAATGTGAAAAAAATGTAAAACCCGGAAACCAGGGAAGCCTTAAAAATAAAAGTTCTGCAATTCAGCAACAGAGGTTGTCACCTTTAAAACTGATTTGTAGTAAAAAAAACTTTGTGGTATTTTTTCAAATTGGGAAGTTGCTGATAAGATACCGACCTAAGGCAGATAGAAAGGTGAGGCTCACTGCAGCGAGGTAACGCATTGGACTTCCGTGCGCAAGGTCGTCGGTTCGGACCTCGCGTTGTGCTACTCCCTTTGAATTAACAAATTCATTTTTCCGCCTAGTATTCGGGGGAATAATGATGCCTATGATTTCGGTCATGTCTAATTTAAAAAAAATGTAAAAGGCATGCCGGTGTGCTCCGATCGTCTCATTTCGGCGTGCTATCGAATCCAGTACAGCGGTGGGAACGGTGAATTTACTAGTGTGCAACGTCTCACTAACGTAAAAAACCTAAGACTACGGTAAACGAGTAGCTTTGCTTTCTAACTGAATTGATGTTGGAATTACGAGGAAATCCTCGACTACGAGGCCCAGCAACGATGACGATAATAAATAGAAAGAAAACCTATTTTTCAGTTACAAATATTACTTTAAGAGCGTTTATAGAATTTATGTTTAGTAAAGCTAACATATTATAAGGTAAATATTAGATTAAATTAAGACACATTCTTTAGGTACTAGAACACTTAGCAAAACTGTTGACGTTGTTTGGTTAGAAAAGTTTTCAAATACTTAAATTGTTAGTTTTTAAATTGATTTAGTTAATCGTTTGTTGATCGAGGCTCTGCTGTATACTTATTGAATTAATCATGCATGAACGAGTTTGGTCCACTATTTTTACTTAATATGTAGAAAAATATCTAGAATCTCGATTATCAACTGTCATTAAATATGATGTGTCTGACATTGAAAAGCTAGAGTTTTTCCATGTATCTACCTTGTACTTTGTGTGTCTGAGAAAGTGGTTGATAAAACTAGATTTTAATATAATTTTATGACAAAAAAGTCATAATATATGTAATGAAACATGTCTTTCTTCGTTTGAAATAACTTAAGACCCGATATGGTTCTTTTTAGAAATCTCAACGAGGAAAATAATTTATACTGGCATTAAAAAAGTGATTCGACGCGCAATAATCGCTTTTGCTAATGATTCGAAAATGGAAATTCAAAAAATTATGTCAATAAAAATTGGCAACTTTCGAATTTGAATACATATTACTTTCTACCAAAATCGAAACGGAATATAAACTCTGTTACTGAAATACAGAACTCACGTATAAATGAAAATACATTTTCTTACTATGTACTACTAAAAATGCGCATCTCCTACCCTGAATTTTCCCCAGCAAAATGCGTTGAATAACCTCATATTTTTCTCTTCGTATTATTTGTTTAAAGTACTCATTTCTTCATTTGAGGGTAGATATACTTCTTTATCTTTATTCATCCGTTCCTAACATTCTTCGACAGCACCATATTTAAAAAAAAAAACATCTAGTTTCTTTGTGAAGGCTTGAGCACATGGCCATGTTTCAACACTATAGACAAGTACGAAAAATATGTAGCAAAGCAAAATTCGCATACGTAATTCAAGTTTGAAATCCTTGTTGCTGAGGAGATCTTGCATATTGAAGAAGCAGCTTCATGCAATTTCTTCTCTAATTTTGATCTCTTGAGAGTGGACCCATTGACCATTCAGCCAGTATCCCATATAGCTTTGGATTTCAAGAGGAGCGATGCCAGCACTTTGAAACTTTTACGGAAGATAGTCGAAATGTATCGCTGGTCAACTAATTTATTTATCCACAGATGAGAAGTTTGAAACTATACATATTGCTAATTGTTTATATGCATATGCGTGGTCGATTTGATTTTTATAGCGGTCGATAGTTTCAATAAAAAAAATGGGGGTCGACGACAGCAAAAATAGACCCTCTTACTACTGCTAATTGTTTGTTACTTCAAAATATCTATGATTCCAATTCGTACCTAATTAAGAAGTAAAATAATAATAAAAAAAAACGCTTTTTTGATAAAAACACATTACATACCAAACTTCTGAAATCATTAGGGGGTCGACGGTTTTAAAAGTTTTTGGTAAATGGGTCTGCGGTCGAAAAAAGTTTGGGAACTCTTGTGTTACATGTTAGACTTATAAATATGTCAGTGAAAGTGGAAACCAGACTGAAACCTTTTTTAACAATAAATTGGTTTCCAGCGAAAATTGAACGCTTACGTTGGGAACCATGTGTTTTACCAACTAGGCCACGGAGGTTACTGGCAGTTTTACCAACTAGGCCACTGAGGTTACTGTCAGTTTTACCAACTAGGCCACTGAGGTGACTGTCAGTTTTACCGACTAGGCCACTGAGGTTACTGTTAGTTTTACCAATTAGACCACGGAGGTTACTGTCAGTTTTGCCAACTAGGCCACGGAGGTTACTGTCAATTTTTATTGCCCTCAATTTTCAAAATCATTCCGTCAATGATGTAAGAAAATTTAAAATCAAAAGTAACACAAGTTGGAGGCAAATCTGTGTTTTCTTGGTGCATATTTAGATATGAACATATTAAGATTCAGAGTTCAAAGAGCAAAATCGTTTTTTTTAGTGATCGAACCTTGACTTGCTTGCCTGACCATCACAATAAATGTGACGGCTGGCTAGGAGTGTTTCAGACTTGAGCTCTTTAAAAGTGTGATCCTGGTTTTGTGTGGGGGCACTTGCTAGTCTCACTAGTGGGAGCTGCTTGCCTTGTGATAAAAAGATGTTGTAGGAATAAATATGAGCTAAGAAAATAAGTATTACTTTTCAAAAAGAAAAGTTTAATTAATATTTTAAATTATTTCTTCTTAGATTTTTTTCTTCTGATCTATGCCTGTGTTTAGCTGTAATTTATTTAGATATCTGTTTTTGGAAACTACAAACATCTCCCTCACATCAAAATCAGTCGACTTCCAGATATTTGAGTCATTACAACTTTTTTCACTTCACTTTACCATTAATAGCTTAATAGCACTTTACCATTAATAGCTTAATAGGTAGCTTGTATAAATAATAATAAAATGACAATTGATATAGTGCCGTTTAGAACACAGACTTTTCATAAGAGCGCTCCCACTCAGGATTCAAACCCACTATTATAAACAGATTTAAAATATAATGAAAAAATATATTTGAATGTAACAGTAGGAAAAAGGTGGTTTAGACACAATCCTCTCAAAATTATACAATTTTACGTAAATGTTCAACGAAAACATTCAAATGCCCTTATCTTTGTTACAAGACAGTATATATGACTACTGTTTATGATTTAAACCAAGATTTCCCAAACTTTTTTCAGCCGCAGACCCCTTTACCAAAAACTTTTAAAACCTTCGATCCCCTAGTCATTTACTTTACTTAACTCAAATTAATAAGTTTGTACAGTACTCGATATTAAATATTTTACTAGATATCAAACTTTTCATTTTAATCACTTGTAACAAAAATTGAAAAAGATAAAAGGACCACGGATTATGGCATTATCTTGTGCAACATTTCGTATTGAATTCTGCGCTGACGAAAATTAGAACAAAGAAATACGAGCAGAGTTTTTTTTAATTTTTGACATTTATGAAATAAATATGTAAATTCAAAAGGAGCACAAATATTGACGAATATTCTTTATTATGTACCTATTGGAATCATAGATATTTTGAAGTAACAAACAAATAGCAGTAGTAAGGGGGTCTATTTTTGCTGTCATAGATCCCCATTTTTTTTTATTGAAACTATCGATCCCTAGAAAAATCAAATCGATCCCAGGGGGTCGATATCGACCACTTTGGGAACTTTTGATTTAAACAATGGACTGTAGAAAAAACTTGCATAGGACAAGTTTAATTCTACCGTCTATTATGTTAAATAGTACATCAAATTTTGTGACACGATAAAACTGTAACTTTTCAGTGGATTGCTGGAATAAAATATCCAAGAGGAGAAAAAGAAACAGGGACATTTAATTCATTCGTCTTCAAGTTATCCGAATTGGTGATTCAGACATATCGAAGAGTCTTATGTTTATGTTACTGAAGTGTCGTTTTTATGCTACTGAAGAGTCTTATGTTTATGTTACTGAAGTGTCGTTTTTATGCTACTGAAAAGTCTTATGTTTATGCTACCGAAGAGTCTTATGTTTATGCTAACGAAGTCTTATTTTTGGGCTACCTAAGAGTTTATGTTTATGCTTCTGGAGAGTATACGTGTATATTTATACTACCGAAGAGTTTATGTTTTGTGTAACCGGAGAGTTTTATGTTAAGGCTACTTACTATACTGACGAGTTTATGTTTTCGAAAAAAACTTATTTTTATTCTACTAGTGTCGATGTTTATGCTATAGAAGAGTCTTATGTTAATGATAACGAAGAGTTTTTAGTTTTATCTTTCGAAGGTTTATGTAAAAATTTATGTACTGAAATCGAAAGGGTTAAAATAAAAAGGAAGATAATTATAAACGCTACTTTTATAAAATCGTAAGTACAGTATATGCCAAGTACAGTATATGAGCTGTATGAGAGATGCTCAATAAATGGTATGAAAAAGAATAATGAAATCGAAGGTTATGGACATAGAAAGAGGTGAGATTAAAAGTGTTAGCGAAGTATGAGATAAATCAGAGAAACTGAAACTAGTAGATAAGTTATATTATCTGGCAGTATGTTTACGTGTGCTGGTCGAGTTGAAATAAATGCATGACTATAATATATATTTTAAATAAGATGAATAAGCTAGTTTTAAGATGGAATGAAAGACTTAACAATAACTGAGCTAGAATACGTGTACAAGTCAAAAGTGCAAGGTGTGTGGAAAATGTGGATCAAAGAAATGGAAAATGTGGATCAAAATGTGGATTGCGTGTACCAGATTTTAAAAGAAGGTTAATTAAGAATGATGAATGATATAAGATTCGGCAAGACGAGATATGTGAATGTGAAGGAGACGAAAGTCGTGTGATTGGATAGTAAAGTATGGAGATTAGTCTCTCTGCCTACACTGTAAGGGACACGGGGAAAAGCTATGTATATAGTTATGTTTCTTTTGTGTATTTAATGTTGATCTTGGTTAATTGTAGAATAATGAACCCATTAATGCTCGTTTACTTTTCATTCGGTTTATTTAAGGCCATTGAAGCGTGTAATAATCTCAGTGAAACAATTCTGTAGTTACACGTGTAGAACGATAGATGTCAATAGTTGTCAGTAAAACAAGTAGCAAACGAATAAATCTCTTTCTTTTGAGTATAAATCAAGCGTATCAACAAGAATATCAAATATCATTCTGATGATTTATTTTTTGCAATAAAATAAAATAATTTAAAACAGCTTCCATAAAGATGATATTTTTTTAAAGTGTTTTGCAATAAAATATAAGAATAAAAAACGACTTCTTTATCTTAGTGATAGAATGCTGAATTTCTAATAAATTAAGAGGTTTTGAGTTCGATTAAAAATATATACATACCATCAAGCAATACCCCTGTTAGGGTAGACAGAAAAGAGAGAGAGCGCCATAATTAACTATCCCGACACACATATTTAGCCTTCTTCATATCCATACACCTTCTCATACAACTTCTACGGTTTTTTTAACTTTCTACGTTTTTTTCCTTTTAAAATATAAATCCCTTGATACACCCATATTTTCCTTAGCCTTCCTCTCACACGCCTTTCTATCACATTTGTACTCTATGTTAGCTTTGTAAGCCTTTCTTCTTTCATTCGTTCAATATGCTCAAACCATCTCAACGTGCTCTTCTTCATCTTACTCAATACATCAACCTGTTCACATTAATCGCTCATCAATTCATTCCGTATTCTCTCACACGTTGTCACCTCATGTATTATTTTAAGGGTAAGGCATTTATTCGACTTCTATTAGTCATCGATTAAAAATGTTGATAGTAGAAGGTATCCTATTTTTTATATACTCAGGCCTTTTTATTCATTAAGTATGTTAATACTTTTAATACCTACACAAAAGCCCATTACATAGTTCATTCCCCGTGTATAAAACAGCATACAACCAGGAGTGGTATACAAGGGCATCAAAACAAAATCAAGATTTGGGGATTCTCATCAAGCATGATTACCACTGCGCCGATATATTTTTAGTTGATACCAACAAATCACCTGGTATACGTGGCATTATACGTGGGTATCGTGGCATTATACGTGGGTATCTTACGAAAGTGTAAAATTTTATGGATCATTCGAGGCATAAATGAAAAAAAATAAAATAAGACGCAATGAGTGGATGGTCTTGTGAAATCAGGCTGGGAACTTCTCACATTTGTAAAATAAGGGAAACAAGATTAAAGGATATAAATTTGTTTAACTTAGAAAAAAAGGCTGTGGAAATGCATGGTGAATACGATAACAGTTATAACACTATTTTTATCACTGTGGAAAAACAGTATCACCATTTTGTGGGAAAACAGTATCATACAGATGAACTGTAATGGAAGAGTTTTAAACAAAAAAAAACATTAAAATTTGTTTTGGTTGAAAAATGGTTACCAAAAAAAACATTGATATTTGTAGAAAAAATAGTGTTAAATAAAAAAAAAACCTACCTTGGAATCAGGGAAAACAACAGTGTTTAATATAAAAACATTATTGGTATTAGTGGAAAAAAGCATAATACGAAAAATTGGCATTAATGAGAAAGGTGTTAAATAAAAAAAACATTCGTTTTAGTGGAAAAAACAATATTAAATAAAACAAAACGTTAGTATTAGTGAAAAAAAACAGTGTTCAATATAAAAACAGTAGAATTAGTGAAGGCAACAAACAGTCTTAAAAAAAAACAATTGTTTGAGCGCAAACAAGGTGTTGAAAAAACATTGTTATTAATGGAAAAAACTGTGTTGTAATTGAAACTGAATACTTTGATGCCTAATTGTGAAAAAAATCTACACAATAATAAATATATATGGTATATTGCTTGAAAAAACCATTGTCAAACTGGACAATGGTTTTGTAAAGCAAAAAAGATCTGTTACTTTAATTAAAGTTATAATGTGATTTTTTCACATTTAAGTGTCAAATTATTATGTTTTAAAATGCATACAATATAAATCTCAAATTAATCAATAAGTGTTTTAATTGTTATCGTGTTCGGAGATGAAATTGTAATAATATACAATATTCAAATCTGAGGCACAAATGACTCATTAAAATACGAGTATTAACGATCAATTTTTTTAGCCAGTTAAGAAAAGAAGTGATAGAAATTTTAATGTATTCTGCCCGTTTGAAATTTTGCACCAAGTCCACCTTTGGTCAAGTGGGGATTCAAGTTGTCCTTGGGCTGTTCATAATAAACAAATAAAAAAAATAATGTTATTCCCGTTTTTATGCCACCCATCGACCAGAACAATTCATGCAGCTTTTACAACTTAATTTTCCGTTTAATTAGCGTACAACAACGCAGGCCACAATGTTCCCGGCAAGTGTTGCGTAATTTCGCCGCAGACATATGTTACTTCCTGAATTCATTTGTTCCACTTGAGATATCAATGTTCAAATTCATTTCCTGTGCCCCATGCCTCAAGTATGATGCATATCTGGCCTTTGGTCAATTCTTGATAAGTGCAAAAGTGATCAAATTAACACAAGCTTCTCATCTACTCCTCTTAAAAATAAGTCGATTGCTTTATTTGAAAAAGTCTACGCCAGCGTGTTCACTCCATAGAACCTCGTTAGCGTCATGTTATATCCACTCTATAAGATCTCGCTAGTATCATGTTATATCCACTATATATATCCTTGCAAGTGTCATGTTGTGTCAACTCCATGTGGCCTCGTCAGTCTCATGTTGGGTCCAATCCATAGGACGTCATCAGGGTCATGTTAGGTTTACTCCATAGGACCTCTCCAGTGTCATGTTATGTCCATTTCATAAAACCTCGCCATGGTCATGTTGTGTCTACTCTATAGGACCTCTCTATTATCATGTTGTGTCCTCTCTATAGGACCTCGTAAGTGCCACTTCAATTCCGTGACGACCTCCGTGGTTCAGTTGGTAATAATATACCTCTCTTCCGACCCGCATGTTGTGGGTTCTATTCCTAGAAAAGGGTATTAATCTGGTTTTCACTACAAGCCACTTTAATAACTGACTAGTTGGTTATAGTAGATTATCATATGCAATAAATCAGTATAGTTATACTGTTTATAAAGTAGCAAATAAAAAGTGTGGTCGAAAATAAAGGCTATTTTCGACCCCATTAATTGGGTTTATACGAGTAAACACTGTTAGTTGCAATTTTTTATTGTACGTGTTGGTAATACTACCGCATTTAGAGAAGAAACAATACTTGTATGCATCTAGTGCGAGTATTGTTTTTAGAAAATTTTATTAATTAGGTTGGACTTTTACTTTTTTTTTTTAGTATTTTATTACTGTATTATAATTTCATTGTATACAGTACAGTTTGGTGGGCTAACTGAAATTTGAAATCTTTTCCAACTAACTTAGGCCTTAAGTGAAACCCAAACTGGAATCCTTTTTAAAATAATCGAGGTTTATTTCTGAGTATTAATAATTGCACGTGTGTAGTACACAAACAATATATCTAAAATGGAATAGGTTACTGTCGCATTTCAAAAGATCTGTTTGTCTTCCCTTAGTAAGTTTTCTGTCTTTTTTTTATACATGTGTTATACTTAACATGTGTAGGTGCGGAGAAGTACCAAATATATGGCCGCACCCACAACCTTCCTATCTTTACACTCAACTTATGTGTATTTATTATGTAATATTTTTTATTTGTCAATAAAAGTGGGTTCGAGTTCCAAGTTGGAGTGCCCTTGACAAGAGTTGTCTTTTATTAATATAAATGGGATTGGAACCCGAATTTCTCGGACTGGAAGATGGACATTTTACCGAGTAGGTCACTGAGTTCGTTAGTATCATAGGGAATGAATCTTGAAATATTCGCGTAATAGCAATACGGACAAGAAGGTTGTCAAAGTGTGTGTTAATGTTAATTGGAAAAAAAATTATGTGTAGGAATGTTTACTTTGGGTTTTTTTGTTGTGTGTTTAAAGGTTTCAAAGTAATTTTTAGAAATTGACTTATGACTACAGATATGCATGAAGATAGAAATCAATAAGTTAATAATGGTTAAGGGATGTAACTAAAATTTTAATCATAAAATACACTTTTTTTTCACCGAATTAAAAGCGATTAAGCGTATGTGTGATATTAAAGTTAAACAAAACATTAGAGTAGGTTGATGAAAACATTAGATTAGGTTGGTGAAAACATTGGAGTAGTTTGATGAAAACATTGGAGTAGGTTGGTGAAAACATTAGAGTAGGTTGGTGAAAACATTAGAATAGGTTGATGAAAACATTAGAGTAGGCTGGTGAAAACATTAGAGTAGGTTGATGAAAATTTAATTCTTTGGTTTAAGGCCGCAAGAGGTTCGATGTTGAATGGAAAGTAGCAGCAGGAAAAATATGAAATGAGGATTAAATTATAATATTTTTTACCAAACGTAACATTCCAACGGAATCAAACCACGGCTGCCACTAATGAAATCGTGGTCCCACTATTAGTATAACATACGTAAGTTAACATTGGATGTTAGTCAAATAAGATAAAGGCGGTAGAAATGAGAGCATTGCGTAGAATGTATAGAAAAACAATGTATCGCAGAATACGGAAAAAGGATATTAAGAAAAATGTGAATTAAAAGAAGATACAGTGCTTAAGATGAGGAAAAAAACATTAAGAGACAATAAATGATGAAATATTTTCAAAATTATTTATGCGAAGTTATGAGAAGTTCGGAAAGACTTAGAGAAATACCGGCAGAAGCGAAATGTGATGACTGAAGACCTCCGAGGTCAAGTTGATAAGAAGCTTGTCTTCAATTTCGTAGGTTCGAGGTTTGATTTCCGTTGGAACCCAGTTCTTTTAAAAATGATTCCTATTTGGTTTTCACTTAAGGCCTCTTTGCAACATGTCAATTCGCTCACCAGGTTTACTGTATAAAACGAACGTGTTATAATATAATAATACCAAAGATGTGCGACAGGATAGAACGAAGTGGAGAACTACTCTTTCAACCTACCCTAATAGGAACATGGGTGATGATGATTGCTCAAATATGATAGTCGTTTAAAAAAAAAACCTTGCTTTCCATCGATGACTAGCGAAAAAATACTCCAATCTTAGTCAAGATTACGTCAGTTTTATTTAAAATTTACTTATACCCATTTACTTTGGAATTGATTCACAGTATGTACTCAGACAGCCAGACTATGTGGCTGCGTGGAAGTACGGACTGATGTTTTAGTTAGACTGTTAGACAAAGACTCGAATCATTTATAATTTTCGCAAACCTTTTAAGCTTTATTACGTTTAGGAGCAAAAGGTTATAGTATTTATATTTTTAATCCTGGTAGTCAGAAACTTTATAAAAAAAACTGAATAGACAGTCTCATGTAATACTATTCTTCATTTAAAAATAATATTCATAGGTTTATTGATAGCAACAAAGTATCTATATATCCTGAAGTTACACACGTATATTAAGGCAACGGCAAAGAAAATACATTTGAGATAGAAGCTACCAAACGATTTCGGCTCATCGCATGACATCCTCTGAATCGAGATACGACCCACCAATAAGAACGAGTTGAATGTTTTTCAGCCCACATCTTGTACAGGTAAATTTTATTATATCATATAAGTTCGTAACCGAACTTGTACAATGTGATGTCACTGAAAACCTACAATTCTTCATACATTTTTTTAAACTTATAAGTAAGCCATATTAACAACTGAAGGAGTTTGTCAATCATATATTGCGTTACAAAACAATAAGGCGAGCTTTTTTCTTCTTTCCGAAAAATCAATAGGATAACGGAGAGAGTAAATATTGCTTTTTGGATTTCTCTCGTTGAAACTCTTGATTTCTCATGTCGTATTTTACTATACATGTTATCAGACATTAATACCGGTTACTGACTTCGGTAGTAAGGTTCAAAGTATCCAGCCTTAAGATATTAAAAATGTTATGTAACAATATAGTCACCCTATAGTGCAATAAATGTTTCAGATCAACGAATTAAGTTTCCAGTACCACTGAAAAAAATGTCATTTTGTTCTCAAAATGGTGTAACACTGCGGAAATCACTTCTATGTCACATTATTTTTTTTCCATTCAAATCAGATATAAGTTTTAAAAAGAAAATAATCACTGTGGATCAAATCGGGACTATAGAATAGGTGATTCAATTAATCGAAACCACAGTGTTGAATGGCAGCCTTTGTAGCAACAGAAGTATGCACTTGCACATTGCCGTGCAATAATCTCACGCCTCGTGGCAATTATCTTCGGCGTTTTGTTTTAATGACACATTTTAATTTGTACATTTATGACGCATAATACTCGCCAGTAACCGTAGTGTTTCTCTGATATTATAAAAAATGTTGCTATAATCTTTTTTATACGTATACGAGTATAATGAAACAACACGTTTTTTATCGATTATAGTTGTAATACATATAACTGAGGATCGAGGTATTAATTTTTAACTGTATCATCGCTTAATCATGTGATGGGCGTGGCCAACGTAGTATATGTCCTTATAGGTTTTAACTCATTCAGGCTGGAAACTTTTGGAACTTACTGACAGCAGGCGTAGGGAGAGAAGAGCAAACACCAAACTTTCCTATCGCGAGGCCTCCTTCACATTTATTATGCATACCTCTTCATACAGTATTATGAATTCTAGTAATAAAAATATTGTATTGTAACATATTTTTACCCCCAGGAATCGAACTCAAAACTCCAACTTGATAGACAAGTTGTCTTTTATATTTTGAGACTATTGTTGTAATGTGTATTTTAACTTATTGTGAGATAAAGAAGGTGTTTACATAAATTAATTTTTTTAAATACATAAGAAATTGAAAATGCTAAGATGACCTCCATGGCCTAGTTGATAAGACCTCTTTGCCGAACTGGAAGACGCGGAAACAAAAGTTGTTTTTAAAAAATAATAATAATTGGTTTTAAAGCCCTATCTTCCAATCAACCACATTTTGATTTAAAATTATAATTCTTATCTATGGATCTCGTAAATTAATACAAAACTATAATAAAAGTAATATGAAATTCAAACTAACGATAAACCTCAAGAAAAATATGATAAATTATAAAAATTGTATGGAAATCAGGGACGATAAGTATTTTGAGAAACCTAATGTTTTTTTAATTTTTTTCCTCGAAATTGTCAAGGATGAATGAAACACATCTGATTGAGTTAGCTCTAGTACGAGTATGATTTTAACAGCTTTCTTGTTGGTTGGTAGAGATTATCACAGGTAATTTATTCGACAGATTGCACTGTAAAAAAAGGAATCGTATTAATACATGACACTATAAAAATACCATTAAAAATATGAATCATCATTGACGTCACACTAAACAATTAGTATTCTACGATTTGACAATGACTATAATACATAAAACGTGTGAACACTTGGCACCATACGCCCAGAAATATAACAATGATATCTAATATAAGAAAAAAAATCTGGACAAAACGAATCAGATGACAGTGTAGCGGTCATTATGTAAGATAATGACGACCTTCCAGGACTTGTTGGTAGCACTTTGGATTTTACATCTGATAGTTTCAGGCTAAATTTCAGATGGAACCAAAATAAAACAAATATCATTCAGTCTGATTTTCATAAAACGCCTCGTTAACATATTTCTGGTTGGTTGAAAGTTATTGTCTAATGAATATATCCCTGTTAGATTGTTCTGTTATTAAAGGAAGTTATGAATTTATATTAAACGAACAATTTAACAATCCTTGTTTTTATGTAAACATATATTCGCTGCCAGGCGAAAGAGAGAATGTATTTTTTTTTCAAATATTTGACACAACTGAGAAATAAACCAGAAGATAATAGAATAACATATACAGAAAAAAATATAAAGTGTGGAAGATGGGCAATCTTTAATTTGTATATCACTATTTGTGATTATTTTTGAGTGAGAATATGCAAATTTACAAGCATTAATGAAACGAAAAACAAAATTTAAAAAAAAATTTAAAATAAAAAATGCAGACAATAAAAAAAATTCAAATGCCATCAATGACAAGGAGAATGAGAATATAATGGAGAATACGAAAATTCACGGTCCGATTAAAGAGATATAACGATATTTAAGTAGCTGTTGGAAGCAAGCCAATGATGGCGTGAGTCTTACTGTAGATGGTTTCAGAGTTCTGGCGGTTAATTTTAACACAAAATGAACGTGTGAATGTCAAAAAAAACATTTGTTCATATGTTTCAGTTCCCCTAAGTATATCCGAATTGGCAATGTAAAAGTGGTCAAGGAACAGCATTGTGATCGTCACCATTGATCGAGCCTTCGAGCTAAGAGCCACTTGAGAAGGTACATAACTCGTTTTTCGCACGTGTTGGCAATACTATAGCACACGAAGAGGCAACAACTCTTGCACACGTCTACTGCGCGATATTTTTTCATCAGACACGCGAGTTCTGTTATCTTTTACCATGTGGCGTAGTTGGTACGAGTATAACGTCTGTCTTCCAAAGTATTTTATCAGATAATGGGAGAGTAAAAGAGGGATATCAAACGTCGTGTAGCGATAAGTCAATAGTAATAAAACTATGTAAAAATGATAGTCTATAATAGTATTTTGGTACTAACTTTGATATTTGGGGGTAAAACGTGGACATCGAAAAAGACTGATAGAAATCGAATAAATGCTGTTGAAATATGTGCATTAAAAAATATGATTAGGAAAATAAGAATGTGAACCTAAAGCTGGTGTGTTGAGTAAGATGAAAAAGAGCACGCTGAAATGCTTTGGGCATGTGGAACAAATGAATGAAGAAAGAGTATCAAAACAAATACGAGTACATATCGCAAATATTAGTATAAGATAAAGGAAAGTATGTTTGGATTGAGTCAATTATATTTTGAAAGGAGAAAACGTAGAAAGGTAGTCATAAAATTTGTATGAGAAGGTGTATGCATGTAGAAGAGGCTAAAGATAAGCGTCGAGATAGGAAAGTTTGGCGATCTGTCCTCTTTGTCTTCACCTACATATTGTATTCAGTTTTTGAACGCTTATTAGATAGTTACTTTGTGTGGCAGTCAGATAATGAAAAAGAAAATGGGTGACTTGAAGGGTTACAATATCAACTTCGATGACCAGTCGGGTATTAAAAATATTAAAAAAGATAAAATTAATGAAAATGCCAAATATGAAAATCAAAGATTGAATATGGATGTCAATTAACTAGCTGTAGAAGATAATAACAAAGAATTTGATACGTCAAAAAATAACAACAAAAATGAAATGAAATCCGAGAAACAATACCAGAATAAGATTTATTTCGGGTATCATCTGGAATCGAACCTGAAACCCTCGAGTGGAAGTCAAACGAACAATAAGAAGGAAAGGTGAGATAGGAAAATACCTGAACACAGCCCATGGACGATGTTCTGTGATCAGGTGACAGTATCGCGGTCATTATGTAAGTTAATATACAGTTGAGACGGCTCAAACAGTGCAACATACCAACACACCATTCGCCATTTGACCTTCGCACAGATACATCGGCTCATCTGAATAATTATTATCGCTTATATTTGCTTAAGATTCTTATTATCTTTTTATATGTTTGATCTTTGTAGTAATAGTGTTTTATGTCCAGCGTTGAGCCTAGACCTGCCGCTTGCATCTGCATTTATTTACCTTTGTCCAGCATTTATTTATTTTATTCAAGTCCGTCGTTGCCAGTTGTCTGATATTAAATTCAGTGGCTTTGAAAAGTGTTTCAGGGTTTTCTATAGAACTTATTATACATGCATTTATACCATCATGCTATTTTCTTGTCAGGTTAGGCAGAGAGGTCAGAGAACCAGACCTTCCTATTTTATTTATTTATTTTATTTTATTTTATTAGGAAAACATACAGTGTTTATGTCGGTATTATTACTGATATCTATGGGTTTCGAAACACCATTTAACAGTTTTCGCATATTGTTTCAATATGTACACTTAATTATGTTAGGAGATTGGTAAGAAGGTAGTAGGTAGGCTTTAAGTAATACTGAAAATTGTTAACCAGTAGACAGTCAGGGATGAGACAGTCAGAGATCCACACCAAACCAGTTCCCGCATATGCGCAATCTAATTGAGTTCGTAGAAGAGTTAAATAAATCGAATTCCGGGAAGTCTTCCAGGTTGTTTACGAAGTTAGATGCTCTTACAAAGAATGAATTTTGTCTGCATTTGGTCGCACTAAAGGGGATGTTCAGCCATTTAGTATGTCTTGCGGAGATTCTGGGGACGTTAAGGTATCAACATACATCCTTAGCTTTTTCCACATCCAAACACCTTTTCATACCACTCCAACGATTTTTCAAACTCTCTACATATCCTTCTTTTAAAATAGCATTTACTTGCTTCAATTATATTTTTCTTGGTGTTTCTGAATGCTTTCAACTAACATTTGCACTTTATATTCGTTTATTAGCTTTTCTTCATTTGTTCCACGTGTCCAAACCACTTCATAGTATTTTTTTTGTCTTAGTCATCAAATCCTTAAGTTCACATTCGCTCCTTATCATTCCATTTCGTATTCTTCTCAGTGTAGGCACTTCAGCATTTTTCTTTATTCGTACTTGGTATTTTTTTTGGTTTTACGTTGACGATCTCCATGGCCTAGTTGGTAACGTGGTTTATTTTCAAAGAGACCTAGTTGTTTTAATTACTTCTAGTCTGATTTTAATTTTAGACCTTTTATACAGATTTATGGTTGGTTGGAAAATATTGCCTTGTGGCAATAAAAACATCAGGTTGTATTGTATACAACGAATGCGTAATACAAAAATATAATACTTGACGGGTTAATTGGTATGTGGCATTCCCTTACAATCAATTATTAAGATGATAAAGAGGTTCGATACTCTAATACAAGGGTCTCCAAACTTTTTAGCCTAAGGGCCACACTGACTCCTCCACTAAGTCCCAAGGGCCAAGACCTAGCTAGCTCATCATACTAACATACTGTAGTTTTGAATTACGCGCAAATTTTTGTATTGGGACTAGCCGGCGAGTGAGATATCTATGGCGCAGGGTGTGGGTGTGGACTCCGCTCCGTTCGCAATTTCGGTTAGTACTTACGGGCATGTGTCAAGGACATTTCATTGCGGCGGAGATAGCCGATGTATGTCAGTTATTGTGTTTCTTAATTGGTCGTTAATTAAATACATCTGATTATTACTTTGTATGATTTACTTACATTGTAAATTTTACAACGTAATCAAAATAAACTATGACGGGCTGGATACCGGGTATATCTGGCCCGCTACCACCGGATTGGTGGTGGTCGCGGGCCGTAGTTTGGAGACCCCTGCTCTAATACAAAAATATGCAAAGACGATATTCATCGACCGAGAAAGTTTTTTCATCCATAAACAAATATGTAAAAAATATAAAACGATTTCAAATATTTTCTAACACTTGTTACACAAAAAACGCTCCAAGAATACGCTCGTATGTTCGGAAGCTACTAAGCGTCAGGATAAAAATAAATTCAGATGGAAAAGACCCTCCAAATAAAACTACTTCGGACACTGTTGGAAAATGAGCCCGGACGACTATGTGAACTCCAAGAATACAAAAAAACTATTTTTGCTAAAATTTTATTCTAATCGAACTTTATACATAATAATGCAATAATTACAATGGCGCTAGTCATCTTCAGAATGGATTAAGACTTCCTCTGACCCAAAGAACCGCCGATGATGATGATAGTTGTTTATTGCAATTGAATTATCGATCGATTTCTCATTTTGAAGAAATATTTATTACTTATCTTAATTTTATCAAATTGCATGATTCAATCTTAAAATGAACCAATATAATTTATTTTTGCTTTATCGCTTAAATCACAAATGATTTCGCATGTCGTCGAAATTCTCCAGGTAGAATTGTTAATAATCTGCTTTTTTTTATTTGATTGCCCAATTTTCAATCAGCTTTTGTTAAGTATCAATATTTTGTGATGAAAATTACTTTGAGGATTTTCAATTCAAGCGATAACGGATCAAAACTCAGTGTGGCCATCCGTATTTGTGGATCGAGAATTTACCCCCACAGTCATTAGAAAAGATGCCACCAGCCCCAAAATTTATTTTCATAAAAAAAATATGATTATATAATATGTGAATTTTATTAGTCATATCACTAGTCTTTTAGACGGACAGGGACCAACAACAATAATATAAGTATTACGCACATTTGTATCGAAAATTAGACTAAATTTAAGCACAAAACACGTATACTTCAGTGCCGTAACTAGGCAAGTTCAAAATGTGCACACGCACAGAATCCAGGGCAAAGGGAGTCCTAAAATTGAACTGACAAAAAAGTTGTCAATTATAATTATATTTTCAAAACATTAAGTTTGAAGTTTTGACACAAATACTAAAAATTTAAACTACAATTCCGCTTAATATTCTACAGGCTGTTCATAACTTTGAATTAATTGAGTCATATCCGAATATCAATATTGCTGTCAGAATATTTCTCACTTTTCTTTTTCTACTGCTTTGTGTGACAAGTTTTAGAATGTTAAAATTAGTCAATAATTATTTGATAAATTCGATTGAATATAATATCGTAAAATACTCGTATATTAATTATCTATCAATGAATTTGCTGAATTAAAAAAACAGAAAAGTGGAATAAAAATAATTATTTTGCATGTGAATGATTTTGTATACTTTTTGTTTACACAAAAAATATTTATAAATAATTTTTTATATCGTATTCGTTATCTTCTTATTTTTCCGAGGAAATATAATGAAGGGATCCAAAAATAAAACGCACATGGTAGGTGAAAAGCTAATAATGGCCCTGCGTACACTGTCAGACAATTCTCAAATTTTTTAAATCAAATGTTTGAAATGAAATATATTGGTATCGTACAAGAACTTCGTGAGAGCAAAGTTTATTTTGTATTTTTTCCTTGTGGTAAAATGCTTGAATATCATTCCTTGGTTTCGGGTTTGGTTTCCGACTGACCGATAAAAAAGTGTTTTTGAAATATTTGAATTACATCATTATATTACACTTTCGCTGTATATAATAAAAGGTCTTTCAAATTGAGCGGTTTTAATTTTTTTTTGGATAAAACATAGATGGCGTCGCGAACTTGCCTGGGTCTTGTGACATTTGCAAAGTGTAATGTATGACATTTATAAAAATGGAGTCGTATACAATAAAATAACGCGTTCAAATTGAAAATTATTTTATGTATTGTAATCTCCGGGAACGGTGATGTTAATTGGCCACCAATATCATGTGATCTGACAAGTTTGGACTATTTTCTCTGAGGTTACGTGAAAAGCCAGGTTTTAAGAATGATCCCCAATCAATTCCTGAACTGAAGGACGAAACTACTCGCGTTATTGGTGAGTTTGAAACGCAATTATGCCAAAATAACATATCATTGAAAATTTTTACAAATGAGTGGACATCTGTGGAGCTGCAAGAGATGGACATTTGGCGGTTATTGTTTTTTGTGTTTAAATGTCGTACATTATACTTCAATGACCAATAAAAAGTTCTTTGAAATGAAAGCAAAAAGTGTGTTTTATTCAAGAATAAAAAAAAATAGAATTAAAAAACCCGCTCAATTTGAAAAACCCTTTACAACCGGAAGAATTGATTGCCATGTGAATGAATATGATAAAATCAAATATGAGCCCCACGCATATATTTACATTCATCCAATTTTGTCCGTTTTTTTAGTCTTACATCTGAAATAATTTATGTTGTGTTGCATTAGACATTCGTTTACATAAGTACAACCTGGTGGATTTATTGTCATGAAGTTATCTCTTCCTATCAATCAGAAATATATTTACGAGGCCTTAAATAAAAAGTAAACTTAAGTTCTTGTTGAAAACAGCTGGAAACTAATAGGAATCAAAACCGCAACTTCTGAGTTAGGAGACAGACGACTTACCAACTAGACCACGGAGGTGGTACTTCTGGTTTATTGAAATAAATAGTCCCATGGCAATTGGTTTTCTAGGTTGTCATACAAGATACTCGTATGTGTTATATATTACAAATTTATGATATAACCCGAAAAATGAAAAAAAAAAAATATAAGTGCGTTTTTAAATTAAATTTCAATTTAACTTACTAAATATATTGCTTAGAAAAATATGACAATTGTAGATGACCTCGGTAGCCTAGTTGGTAAGACATCTGTCTTTAGATCGGTCAGATGCTAGTTCAATATCGGTTGATACACAATTATTTAAAATCAGTTTCAGTCTTGTTTTTTCTTAAGGCCTCTTAAATAGAAGTTGCCACATTGCAAAAAAATCCTCCATTTTGTATTGTATTTAATGAAAGTGTCCTATAATATATATGATATTATTTATGATTAAGGCATTAACGTTTTGGAGTTTTATTTTTTTTAATCAAAAACCGTTTATTCTACTTTATACATATAACGGTAAAACCCTGCCGGTTTCAAGGCTTTCACTACATCATCAGGGAGCACAAATAAGACTCCCCTGATGATTATATTTTTGTGCTACTTTGATGATGAGGTTAAAGCCTTGAAACCGGTAGGGTTATATCGTGATATAAAATGGAATGAACAGTGTCTGATATAATATATTACTTATGAAAATATCGCTGTTGTTGAAATACGAGTACATCAAGATTGGAATACAATTATCATTATTAAAATTATTTATCTGTTCCATTTTATATTCCATGTGAAAATAAACGATATAATAGATATTATATAAAAAAAACAGTCATAATTTAGTTTAAAGTAAACATTTTAAATTAATATACGAGTATATTAAACTGGGTTAGTAAATCGTCATGCGTCATGCCCCCCAGTAAACTAGGCATCTGTCTATCTTACTGGGGAATAATTATGTGAAAATGATTAAAATTTGCTCCATTTTGGAGGCGGATAAGGCAAATTATTAAAAATAATTAACTAAGGAAACGCTGTTACCCGAATAGCAGCGTTCAAGCGCATCCAAGGACAAGTTGATGGTTCATCACGCTAGGATAACCATGCAATTTTTTAATAGTACATGTCCTCTTGCGTGGCAAAGTGGTAGAAAGTTAGTTATTCTAAGCCAGGCTTTTGACACATTTCTGATTGTTAGAAATACATTGTCATGTTGCAATAAGTTGGTCAGGTTATCTATATATTAATTGACAAAATGTACGTCCCTTGAGAATTCTTCATACTATCCCAAATGCAATTATAAAACAAAACAATGAAGTATAATTGACACATTTTATTATTATTATTTAATTATATTATGTATATATGATAATTACATGGTGCATCTTGCAGGCTTATTGTTAATGATAATAATATTAATTATATATGGTACATCTGGTGGACTTATTGGTATTGATAATAATAATAATTACACATGGTATATCTGGTGGGCTTATTGTTAATGATAATAATAATAATTATACATGGTACATCTGGTGGGCTTATTGTCAATGATAATAATAATAATTATCCATAGTACATCTGGTGGGCTTATTGTTAATGATAATAATAATAATTATACATGGTACATCTGGTGGGCTTATTATCAATGATAATAATAATATTTATGCATAGTACATCTGGTGGGCTTATTGTCAATGATAATAATAATTATTATACATGGTACATCTGGTGGGCTTATTGTCAATGATAATAATAATAATTATACATAGTACATCTGGCGGGCTTATTGTTAATGATAATAATAACAAGAAGACAATTCATAAAGCGCCGTTTAGAGAGCAGCAGGATCTTGCTATACAGCAAAGTCTTCCAATCAGTCAGGATACATATATTATCTAAAAAATAATGCATGAGAATACCAATGTATAAAATAAATTTACACATAACTTCACGCTATTTCCCTATTAGGCTAGACAAAAAGTGCAGACCGCAAGATTTTCTATTTGGACACACATATTTCGACTCTTTTTAATTCATACAACTCCTAAGTTTTCGCTTACTTCTTAGATTGCCTTATTTCCAAATATCATTTACTTGATCCAACTATACTTTCAATGATTTTTCTACCACGCCTTCCATTCACAATTGCACTGTATACTTGTTTTGTTAGTCTTTTTTCATTCACATGTTCCAGGTGCCCAAACCATCTCAAAGTGCTCTGTTTCACGTTAATTAATACATCAACCTTAAGTTCTTATTCATCCCCAATTATTTTATTCCGTATTCTGTCATACCGCATGTATTCTACTCTTTAGCTTTTATCGGCGCTTTTCAGTATTTTTCCACAATCACGTTTCACTCTCATATATCAAAGATGGTACTTAAATACCGCTGTGGACTATCATCTTAGAAGATTTTGATACTGTCTAGTTTGTGTATTTAGAAATGTAAATCACGTTGCCAGATAGTGAATTAGATGGGTCTATAAATTAATCCCTGAAGAAACTAAAGGATAAATTAGGCAGACATTTAATGTTTCAACCGACAATATTCTAATAAATTTTTAATAAAACTATTAAAACACAAACTTTTTATTTTTTATTCACCACTGTTTTATTTCAGTTTACAGCCGTTTGAAAAAAATAGTGAACTCAAATAAAACAGTGGTGAATAAAAAAAACAAACAGTGAGGAATAAAAACTTCGCCTGCAGAGGAAAGCCCTCCTCCCCCACCCGTCTTCCTCGTCAGGTGAAGTTTTTAATAAATACAAAAAACATTACTTGGCATTGTTATTTATATGTTTTATAATCATATCAAGAAGTAGCTCAAATAATATTTAAAAAATAAAAATGTTCATCACGACATTATAAAAAAAACAACTATTAAATCGTTACTATGACAACACCTTTTGTTACATACGGACGTACAACTGATATTATACAGTTCGTTTATTGACTGGTAATGCATTAATTTATCGTTGGATAAATCTTTTCACTTTATTTATATATTTTTTTATTCCACTACATATTTTTTTTTATCTCCTCACGTTCTTTTGATACATAAATAAGTTTGGCGTGGTAACAGTTGTATTAATGCACTATATTACTTGTAATGTACTCCTTTCAGTTACAAAAACTAAATAAAAACGAATGAAAAACATAAAAAATATTACTGATAACGTAAGTTTGTATGTACAAAACCGTACGCTGTTGTATGAATAAATATGGCTATCAAATTTCATAGGATGTTGTTACATTGCACACTCAAGTGCATGCAAATGAGTATTATGATGGGTATTTAGAATCCGATTATCCATATTGTTTTTGTAAATGATAATTATATTAAAATGATAATTTATGTAGCGCTGTTTAGAAAGCCAACTCTCCTCAAGGGTGTTCTGCATCAGGATTCGAACCCACTCATAGATTTTACCAAGACCTCCGAAAAAGGATTTTTTTTAAGTGTTTCCAAATGCTGCACACGCCACCCATATCTCTGACACTAGGATGTAGACCATTTAACTCCACACGACAAGCAACGTTGGATTGATTTGAAACACTTTTTTTGGATGAAGAAGAAAACGAGCTCAAAGTTCTACTTATCTCCGAAGGCACACCTCTCAGATAAATATTCAAAAGATACAATGGAGACATTCCATTAAGGGACTTGAAAACAAAGGGTTTGGAATTAATCCGTTCGCGGTACTAAAGCCAATGTAGACTTTTTAGAAGCGTAGTAATATGGCAATATATATTTCTGTTTTATAGGGCAATCCATCCAAATAAGGATGATTTGTGCCACCAAATTAAAGACATTATGCAATTATGTGAGTCAATACTCGTATAATAAAACCAATTTTAATAAAATGACAGTTCTAGATAATTCAAAGTTTCAACTGATTATACGTCAAAAATTTAACAAATGGAAAAGTTCATCGAAGAAAGAAGGGACGCAACATTCATTGGATGTGGTAAAGATATGGCTTTTAGTAAATCAAATCTGTCTCGCAAAGGACAACCGAAAAATACATGGTCCATAGTTTCATCATCCAGACCACACTCGCTGCAGGGATTCTCCACAATACCCATTCTGTAAAGGTGACTAGCCACCACGCAATATTTATACTATTATATAAGCCTTACAGCTTTCTTGAAAACAGGCTGGAATCTAGAAAGTTGTGAATTATGCCAATCAAAGTTTTTATTAATAGAAAAAAAATCTACTTCGTTTATAATTTTTGCTAAATTTTTTTAACAAAAAACCCTAAAATAACCCCTTTGTGTTCTTATATTAAAACAACATTTTTTTCTATCTATTTATTTATAAGTAAACGGTACAATGAACCTTATAACAAAATTAACATACATACAGAAGTCTGTAAATTTGAAACAGGATTTTTTTTATAAAAAATACACATTTATTGAATGAAAAAATATTTTATTCAAAGTATTGCCTATCGCTAGCTACACATTTTTCTCATCACTCTGGCAATTTGTGGATTCCACGCCAAAGAAACTGTTGCTTTTTGGAGGTAAACCAATCATCGAGCCATTTTCGTACATTTTCGTAAGAAGTGAAGCGCTGCTCAGCAAGTGCGTGTCCCATCGATGCAAATAAGTAGTAATCGAATGGAGCCAAGTCTGGTGAGTAAGCCGCATGCGAAAGTATTTGCCAACTAAACGCCTTAATCGTTTCCTTGATCGGTTTTGCTGTGTGCGATGGTGCATTATCATGAAGCAAAATCACTTTGTATTGCCTCTTTTGATATTCTGGTCGCAATGCTTGGTTGAAATCCATAATTTGTTGTCATTAGCGTTCAGTATTAATGGTTTCGCCAGGTTTTAGCAGCTCATACTAGATAACACCCTTCTGATCCCACCAAACACAGAGCATTGTCTTCCGTCCATAGCGATTTGGCCTTGCAGTCGATGTCGCTGGTTTGCTAACTACCCATGATATTTTACGCTTAGGATTCTCGAAATATGTCCATTTTTCATCGCCAGTCACAATTCGATGGAGAAATTTTTTTTTTGCACCTGGCGAGCAGCATTTCGCAAGTGGTTTTTCGGTTTTCCTACTGTCTTTCATTCAGTTCATGTGGAACCCATTTTCCCACCTTCTGGATCTTTACCATGGCTTTCAAACGTATGGAGACGGCTTCTCGTGTCACTTTTAATTGATCCTCGAGTTGTTGTTGCATTTGAGCGTCATCCTCATTCAACAATGCTTGCAATTCGGCGTCTTCAAACTTTCTCGGTGGTCTTCCACGTTCTTCGTTTCTCACGTCGAAATCGACACTTTTGAATTTTTAAACCACTCAAGGTACTGTGATTTATCAAGAGCATGCTCACTGTAAGCTTCGACAAGCATTCGATGCGATTCTGCAGCAGTTTTCTTCAAATGGTAACAGAAAATCAATGCTGTCCGCAAATCGTAGTTTTCAGGCACAAAAACAAACATGTTCAACGCTATGAAAATATATGTAGTTGTATTAAACTTGTATTGTTGTGGGTTAAAAGTGTTTGACAAATGTAAAAACAAGAAAAAGACGCAAATGGCGCGGTTTGACAGTTACTACATTGACAACTAGCACCATCTATGAGCAAATTCCGGTTTCATATTTACAAACCTGGTATACGAGTATTTTTTTATATATATACGGTTTCATATCCTGGTATACGGTTTCATATTTACAAACCTCGTATATGGTAAATGATCCAGTAGTGAGTGCTCAACACATTAAGTTTGATCGAATATATTGTACAAAAAAGAAATACCCAAATACAACAAAAATATTTATAATGAAACGGGTATCAAATCGTAAAATCAAATGTTACCAACACAATACGGAGCCGTCCATATGCGCAAAGCCCGCACCGTGCAAAAATACAAACACAATAGATAAATAATTGAAAATCAAATCAAATACAAATTGAAAACAAAATATAAAATACGGAATCAGACAGAGGTACAACTTCACAAATCCTCATAAAGCACGGGGGAAAATCACAAAAATGTTAAAATAAAAGAACACAACAATCAACTAAAAAGCAGTTCAAAAAATGTATTCAAAAGTTATCGAAAGACACGCGGAATCTCACTTGAAGGCTTGGATATTCGGAAGTTCCTTTTCAGGCACTCCTTATAGGTCAGCAAACTAATTCTAAATACATCCGAGACCGCAGTATACTTATTTCCTACTACTGTTTAATTTGCTTATATCTTAAATATATATTTGCAATGAAATTCCCTGAACTGAAAACGATTCCTTTCGTTTTTTTGCGAACAATTTTCATTGCTTCAATTCACTTCCCTTGCATTTTAACACGGACCGTAAATTGTTTTGTACACTCCATTCATTTGACTGCTTAACAGCGCCCAATAATATTCCATTTTACTCATTTTCCACTACAAGAAAACTGTTTTTCAAAAGTTATTCAAAACGACATTACGTCTTTATAATCATTATACTAGTGGTTTATACATTTTTACACACCGTACACGTGTCAGTGAATCCCATTGGTCTGGTTATATCTCCGGCGAGACTATATACTGCGGGCAAGATTTATCAAGCGACAACTGAAGTTCAGCGCAGTGTAGACGCGACTACCTAACGCGCTGGACGTGTTGCAAAGAGCCGGAGATTTCCGCGATTAAATTGCATCTATATTACGATATATATTTGCATTTACGATAATTTATTTTACGAATGAGAAAAATTAAAAAACTTTACGAATATTTAAAAAGTAAATATTTTAAAAATGTATATAAATTTATAATTTGAAATAGGATTTTCTAAGCAAAAAACGAGATTTGATTGTTATCCTTCTGTTTTCCTCCCATTTGTTCGATTTACAATTCTAGAAAAGAAAACTTATTTTTAATGTCTATTTTGTATTACAATGTTCGAAAATTACTTCAAAAAAAAAACATACAAGTTAATTTTGTTATATAAAAAAAGAGCAAATTGCTTTTGATTTATTTTTCCATCAATATTTTTATTCGAAAAAAAATAGATGTAACTCTTTAGTTAAAAATCATTTTTTTTTCTTTTTCAGAGCTGCATTGCTGCAAATAATCTTAAAAGTGCGTGCAAGTATTTTTATTGATTTAAAAAAAACGATCAGTAATAAAAAAATATGTGTGTAGAAATTATATAAAAAATGTGATTTAATTAGTGTGTAATAAATGTTTAAAATAAATGTAAAATTAAAAATTTTACATGGTAAAAAAATGTGTTAAAATTGATTGTTTTTAACGTCCATTTGAGTGATTTTAGTGAGCTTAGTTCATGTGTTTTTGCATAATTAGAGAAAGTATTGAATACAGTGGCGTACGTTATAAATATTAAACTATTTCAAAGCTTTGAAGTTAATAAGCTTCTGATTTTTAATTTCTTTTATTGTTTCTAACATCAAATTTCAGTCATTTATATAACTAGTGATCAAGTTAACGAATGAATTGTGTTAATGATTCTGTGTTAAACATATTAAGAAGGAAAGCTTTCAAATAGATCACCAGTGATTTTTATCAGGTAAAAGTAAGTTTTGACTGCAAAGAAGTGAGTTTTCATTTTAAGAGAGTGAGTTTTCTTGATACGCGATGCGGTGGGATTGGTTTATAGTCCTTGCGACCCTGTGCGTCCTTCTGGAGCCAGGGTCGGCGGAAGGAAGGCGCCATCCACCCAATTTAATGGACGAAGATGGCTCAAGGAAGGTCGTCAGATTTGCAGGTAATCATTTTTTATATAAATTATTATTGATTAAACGATTTAAAAAAAACGTTATACAAGCTAATAGATTTATAAATTACGTTACGTGAAATAGTATGAAATTCTTGCATAATTGATTTGGATGTCATTAGCACGCGTTCAACTTAAAATGGATGTTTTTAAAACAGGCTGACCATTGATAATAAATCAGTGGAATACGAATGAAATTTGTGTCCTGAAATATTTAAGAAACTAATTAATCCAAGGTTCATAATATGTGCATTTACTGTTTTAGAGCTACACAGTGATTTATTTTCTATAATATAAAACATTAATTTTTATTTCCTTTAAATACATTTCCGTTGTATAATACAGTTGTATAAAAAAAACTTGGCGGATTTATTGTGCCATGTGGCAATCTCCTCCTACCAACTAGAAAAAACATTATAGTGGTCTTAAGTGAAAACCGCACTGAAGCCCATTTGGAAAAAAAACATTGTAGTTCAATGGACAGGAATTGAAATTTCGTAACGATTCGACGTTGAATGAACATGACAAAAACAAAACAAAATACATATTAGAATAAACTACTTAAGATTGATTTAACAAATTCTAAAGTAAGAATCAGCGAAATTTTGGATAAAGTGTACAACAATGTTGATGTACGAGTATAGGAGGGAAACTTTGATGTGGAAAATACTGAAGAGCCAAATAAATCAGAGAAATCGTAGGAGTTGTATGAGAAGGTGTATGCATGTAGAAGAGACGAAGAATCTAAGTCGAGATATAAAAGACAGGCGCTTTATCTTATCTGCCTGCCTTAAGCGTTCAAAACGAGTTATGTTTTATAAGACAAACACCTTAAAAAATGTTATAAAATTATTTAGATTATTTAATATTAAAAAATAATAACAATCTGAAAAAGGACAGTGAATAATTATAATAACAGGAGAGTACATATGACAAGGGATGAAGTATGTATGTCAGGATACAATAAAGGAGATATTTGTTTTCCTGCTAACTTTAGTAGGGACATAACTTGACGGCGCTAAGGTCTTTTCCTCCTTTTTTAACAAATTCAAAATTAAAATGAATATACTTCAAATTTAATTTAATTCTTTAATATTATTGTTGTGGGATTTACATTTTTTCACTGTTTCGTTAAATATCTAATTATTTGGCTATTTAATTCATAATGAAGTTCGAACCACTTTTTAATAGTAAGGGTTGAACTGATCGATAAAAAAATATTTTAAAATATGTGTTCTTGAGTATGTGAGAGTGCTTAAGAATAATCCAAAATTTGATTGTACATATAAGTAAATCAATTACTGTAAATAAAAAAAAAACGACAAAGATTTGCGTCGGCGACAGTATCTTAAGATTTAAATTAGATAAAATTTTCAATAAACTGTTTATTTGTATTTTTTAAATTAATGAGTTTGCTTTACTGTTAAGACATGCCACGACGCTTCTCTCCTAGTCCAGGGGATGCATCGAGTCTCATTTTTTTAAAAAAGTTCCTGTCTAGTTTTTTCATATAAAACCCCATTAAAATATTTATGACAATAAGTCTGTCAGGCTATTCCGATAAAACAAAACTGGAATACAATGATTATTAAAATAATAAGACATAAGCGTCAAAAAACCTCCAAAATAATTATAAATGAAAATATACGTGAAAGATTATTTTTTTTTATTAAATTAATTTAAATAAAATTTAAAAAAATATGACGACGGATTTTCCTTAAAAAATCGTATTATGGATGGTAGCGGAATTTATGTCTTTCTGGTTGATTTTTTAAATTAAATAAAAAGAAAGTGTAAATGATATTATTTAAATTATTTTAAAGGTTGTTAGGAAGTCAACATCGCCATAGCCCTAGGCTTCTAAGGAAATAATAAAGGTATTTCCTTAATCCTTATATGACACATAAATTTCGTTTTTCATAACATTTATGCACTGTCTAATGCATTCGCTCCTGTCACTAAATTTGTTTACTTTTTCTCTTTTAGAATCTGATTATTATAAAATTTATCTGGTATTTAAGTTCATGCTAATTTATTTTATGAACGGATCAACTTGGACCTAAATGGTTAACAAATTCATTACAAACTATGCAATATTTAATGAGAGCGTTTAAAAAAATTACAGCTATAATTTTTTTTGATAAAATTTATCTTTTATGTTCTTTTTTTTGTAAAAAAATTAAGACAGTTTTTATGTATTGAGGCACAATAGTTTTAACCCCATTAAATTGAAAATCTAAAACGAGGTAGAAGGGCATTTCGATTTTCACAAATGGAAAATCAATTTTAATTTAAACATTTCTCTGTTTAGTCAATATACACTAATTGATAAGTTAACGATAATTTGAAAATACATGATACAAACTATATTAAAAAAATATAAGCATAAAGTTTATTACACTTCGTAAAACCAATCAGAAAAGGTAAATAATGTGAAAATAAAATAACAAGATTCTGAAATAATATGAAATGAATTGTGAAAATACGTGTTCAAACCCTTTCCATCACAAGATTCCAACAGAGTTAGTTCTCTATTCTGGTATTAATATAAGACAGCAAATATATAATAAGGTATTTTTTAAAAAGGCTATCATCAATCTGGTATACGTTTCAGGTCTCTTAACACATTTTTAGTTTGGTATAATATACAGCTGCATGACAATAAACCCGACAGGTACTGCATTCAACGAAAGCGTAATAAAATACTTCAATTGTCACTTCATACTTTAAAATTAACTTAAATTTTTAGGATATATAAAAACTTCGATATTCGTAACGAAAAGCAACCTCCATGGCCTAGTTAGTAAGGCACCCGTCTTCTAGCCCGGGGTTACGGGTTCGATTTCCGTTGGAACCCAATTTATTATAAAAAATAATTTCGGGATGGTTTTTCCTTAAAATTGCTTTAAAATCAATTGAAAGAGATTGCCACGCGACAGTAAACCTGCCAGGTTCAATTGTATCTATATACAACAACAGCGTAATATAATACAATACAAATATACAATAGTTCAACTTTTAGATCAATGATATCGGTAGTGAAGTCTGAGACAAAAAAAAAAAAAAAAAAAATATTTAAGTAATGATGCGTGATACTAAATTCTACCAGGCTGTTAAATAAAATCCTAAGGCCATTGTTAGTAGTTACTGCCTGCAGTTAGCAACAAAACAAGAAATGGTAAAAGATGGAAAAAATAGGAGAGCGGAATTAAGAAAATGATTTGCTGAGAGGAGTGAATTTTCACTACAATAACTGCCTGCAGTTATAATGTGGCATCTCATGACGAACTTATAGATAAAAAAAAAACAAAGTAAATATTTCCTGAAGTACAACGAAAGTGGACAGATAAAGTTAGATCAAGGCCAATTTAAAAGTTCAATTAACGAAAACAACAAAAGCGTCGAGACGGAAAAATCAATCAAGCTTAAATTTGTTCAATTCATTTTAACGAAATTTAATCACTCTTTTCCTTGAATTTAACGAGAATAGCGCTTGATTCAATAAAATCTTGATTGAAAGTGCTTTTTCATCTTCAATAGATCTTAAGATTATAGTTTGTCTTTAATTTAGCGAATTTTGTTTTTGTGTGGCTGTGTAGGTGGCTTATTTAATTCTTTAGAGCAATAGTGCTAATAAGGTTAATATCGTACTGAATTAAAATCGATCGCCAGCAAAAATAGAAAGATTTTACTCTAGCGAAATTATGAAGACTTTCCTCACTTTCTATCATACTGTTTCATCATTTATTTTATTTTTTATTTACATAATAAATACATAAATAAATAATAGGTTTATTGATAGCAACATAGTATGTACATATTATATTTAAATAACACTTCTAAAACACATAAATTGCAGATAATACATTAAATACAGAAGCTTTCGAAAGGTCTGGGCTCGTCTAATAACATCCTCTCGGCCAAGACACACCCCACCAATATAGGGCGAACCCAGCCACGGGGACACCAGATGTTTTTCAGCCCACACCCTAACAAGTAATTATAAGTGTTAAAAGTTTTTGCTTAACAAAATGATCGAGTATCATACAGCAGGGATATCTGTCGACAAGGACATTGTCCTTCTAGCACTTCTCTGTGGGTCTAAGACTTGCGTCCCTTAAATAAGGCACATTCGAAACCTTGAAATGTTCCACTAGTTTTTTCTTTGTTGTATCCTTCGGATCAACTGGAGTGATTATGTCACATATGTCATGGTTTTGCAACAATCCAACTGAAAACCTGTAGAGAACATGATTGTTAAGGTGAAATTGAAAAACGGGTAAGCGAAGGGTTGGTGGGCAGAGAAAAAGCTATTAGGACAGTCTGCGAGACTCGCTGACTTTGTGCGGTACGCCTGAAGACTGGGAATAGGTAGCTCAGGACCGTTGAGGGTAGAGAGCCATCTATTCTTAGATTGATGGCATCACAACAGCTAAACATGTAAGAAACAGTCAGCGTGCTGCGACTATTATAAGGCAACTCAGCAAGATCCACATGCCGGTGACATTTGTGGGAAGTGCGTATCTAGGATCGAATTGTTTTCTTACAGAATATCAAATGGTCGACATGGAGAAGCAGATCAAGATTGACGTTTAGAGTGGCGATGGGATCTTCGACGACGACGATGAATTTTATAGATAGTACATGAAAAACAAGACAAAAAACATAAAATAAGACAATTTTAAGTGGATAATTAATTTATATGAATCTAGATTTGTTGCCTTTTATTTAACGTCTCCCCAATTGACAAGTCTATACGAGTATCTTACTGAGGTTACATGAAAAAATAGGTTGTTGCTTTTTGTCGATTGTTAATTAATTATTTTATACCTCTGTCATCAATTCTCACCAACTTGATAAATCGTGACACCTAAATATAAGTATTGTAGCAAGTGAGTCAAACTTGGTATACTTAATCATTTAACAGGTGCTATGTGCTAAAATTCGTAATATGAAAAATATTTTGGTATTTTTCATATTACGAATTAAATTAAATTTCACATTACGAAATAAACAGTGTTTTATAATTGTCCTTTATTATTATTATTATTAGTATACTGAACTGTTTATACAAACCGGCGTCAGGGGGCTAGGTTAAGGAGGGGCAAATTATTTTTCCTTTGTCGCCATTTATTTTGACACTTCATTGTACAACAATTTGGAAGGTTTAGTGCCAGGTGGCAATCTCTTCCAACCAACCAACAAACAAAAACAAATAAAGGAAGCAATATAGTTTAAAAAAATCATTATTTATTTGTTTAAAAATTAAACATATTAAGCCGTGTATCGATTACGCGCGGCAAACCATCGAACATACACGTAATCGATACACGGCTTTACGTTACTGCCTTGAAACTCAGAGCTTTTATAGTCGCTATTTAAAAAATGTCATTGACGGAGCGCGTTAAACATTAGTTGGTAACGGGTTCCAGAGTTTCACTGCATGAACAGTAAAGGACAACGTAAAAAAAGAAGAACGGTGAACTGTGAAAGCCAATAAACAATTTTGGTTTAACGTAGTACAAGTCCATGATCGGAAAGATGCTGAATATTTTCGGTGAGATAAGAGGGGGTGGCGAAACAGTTGAGGTTATTTTACAATAGTGATAATTTGGGAATTTTATGCATATTTCTCACATTTAACCATTTACTCCCTTTCTTATATGAAGTGACAGCATCGTATTTTCTCAGGTTAAAAATAAATCTCAGACAAACATTTTAAATAAATAAAAATAGGTTTATTGATAGCGACATAGTATGTACATAATACATTTAAATATACTTCAAGAACACATAAATTGCAGAGAATGCATTAAAGACAGAAGCTATCAAAAGTTCTGGGCTCATCTAATAACATCCCCCCGGCCAATATACACCCTACCAATATAGGGCGAGCCCAGCCACGGGGACACCTGATGTTTTTCAGCCCACACCCTTTTGAAGACGCTGTTTAGTGATAGTGAGCTTATGTGTATAGTGAGTTTAGTGGTAGTGAGTAAATGTTTATAACTTTAATCTGAAAGCTTCCAGCTAAGTATAAATCTGCTTAATATGCCAGAGAAACAAACGGTTACATCTAGAATTTTTTTCATTTTGGAATAATTTTTTTATATTTAAAATGTCTTCTACCACTGCTTAAACCAATAAAAATAAACGACATTCTGATATTAATGCAATAAAACATAAATATATAATCTTCCTACTCATCATTATTTTATTTGATTTTTTTAATGTAGTTCAAAAATAATTATCCTATTAGACTATATTTTATTTAACCAAATATAATCGAACACAAATATTATTTTAAAAAGGATTTAAAAAGTAAATGAAGATATTTTAACACGTTTACAACATTTTTCGAAATTAAATAAAAATAATAAAAAAACGATAAGTGAGTGAAGAAAAGAGTGAATAAAACGATTTATTAAATAAATACAGAAAGTCACGAAATGGAAAGACGAGGTGAAAAGATCATAAATACAAAATGTTACAAAAAAAAGGTAGAATATTAAGAGAAATATTAAAAAATGACTATGCACAGTGATGTGCCACTTCCAACATTGATGTATGGAAGTAGAACCTGGGCATTGGAAGGGAGTGATAAGACCAGAATAAATACGGTAGAAATGTGTGTCTTGCATAGAATATTTGGTATTTTATATGTTTGTAAGTAGAATTAAGAGAGAATGTGGTTAGTCCACATTAAGCGAATGAGTTGCGAAAGACTTACGATAGAAAAATATATATCTGAAATGAGTAGAGAACCAGGAAGAGAGTTAGATCGAGGCAAGAGAGGAAGGAGATACTTTGAGAAATTCTAACTGAGGGAAAGGTAAGGAGTGTGAGAAATAGGAGCGCATATTTGACGAGATGTATGGATGTGGAAGAGATGAGAGATGTGTACATGGATATTAAATCATGGAGATCTGTCCTCTTTGTCTACCCCGAAATAAACATGACATTAATTGTGATATTAAGAGATTGAAGCTAAGTGCCAGACATTCAGACATTTAAATTCTTTCGTTTCATCAGCACCCTGTGGGTACCTATTGTACTACTTAATTTCTCTCTGGCCATGTAGCTCGAATAGCAAACTCTTTAGCTGCAATCTTGTCCCTTCGCCCTGTTGCAATTTTTGCGACCATCTGGATCAATTCATAGAGCACATTCTGTGGTAATGCGATGAAAATTGAGCCAATATTTTCCGAAGGGAACTCCACTTAGCCTTAAGTTGGTTCAACTTCGGACCGTTTACCTACTCCAATCTAGTGGCGTCAAAGAATAGTTTTGTTGCATTTGAAATTTTCTGTGAAAAGTACTGACAATTTGCTGGGCTGTTAGAACTCTAAGGCTTAAACCACTTTATAAGAAAAAACTTACTGCACTGAGAGTCATTTTCCTTCTCCCGTTATGTCGGGCATTGAGTCTGTCTTCACTACTATTTCTGTCACACTCAAGTGTGTCGCCACCAGAGAAGGAATACCTTTGGGCAGTTCCTTCTTCGTCACTTTGTGACATCGCGCTCATAATTAAACTTAAGACGATTTCGATCTTCTAGTGTATACTGCGCTGGATGGAGACTTATTTTGTCCCCCATAACAGCGTGGGTGGTGGTAGGATCGAACTGAAGATAAATGCTCGTGTTTAAGATTACATGTTGACTAGCAAAAATTAGAAAAAAATTGCCTTTTTGTATAAATCCAACTTGTTTATATTTTTGAGTGTGCTGTAGTCATTGTCGGTGGCCCCTGTCTAAGGATTGACATTTAAGCTAAGCAAGCGGGTGCCCCAGGTCCAATCTTTGGCGGATTTACCCGTAGACCTTTTGCATCTGAATGTATGTGTTTCTTTAGTTTATAATATTATCGTAATAATCGAGTATGGTGATTTTATCTATGGACCGTTTCGTTTAAAGTTAACGGAAAAAAGTTGCAAAGATTATAAAATGTTTGTTGTATGTATAGTTTTAACATCCTTTCCCGAGGACGTATCTCTCCTTTTATTAGAGCTTTTAAAAATATTGCTATGTAACAGAGACGATTTCTTCAATTAAGCGTATTTATGTATAAAAAAGTAAAAAATGCCACCTTATCTCCTCGAAAAACTGAATTGGGCTAGAGATTTTCACAATATGAAACTAGAAGCAGATAAACTCTTTTAATCATCCCGAGTCACAATCTAACATTATTCGAGGGATCCTTCTCATACTCAGCCAGCAAACACTGGACTGAGTTGCCCTGCACTTGAAAGAGCGGGTGAATAGTTGCACCTTCAGGAATGCTCTGAAATATTACCTTCTAAATAGTTAGGGATTTTTTCGGTAGTGATTTGGACTCTTGGTAGTGATTTGGATTATTTGCTTTATATTTTTTCGATGTATGGGGAGTTGTACATACATATGTGCATTCTCTTCTCATTAATTTTTATATTACTGTTTATTCATTTCCATTATTCGTTTTGTTTTTTGCATATATGAACATCATTTACAATATGTGCTTTTATTTTGATAAAATTTGGATTCATATCACCTTTTCTCTTTCTTCACTGACAGTAAAAAAATTGCTATTCATTTTCTGTTTTTTTTTTTCTTAATCTACATGTACAAGGGTTGAGCTGAAAAACATCTGATCTAATCGCGGCCCGGCTCATCTTTTATGGGTGAGGTGCATTTTACATTCAGATGATTTTTTTTCAGTTATCTATAATAGCCAGATATTCGCAAAAATATTTTTGAATGAGCTGTCCTTTAAGTTTCTCTCAAACCAGGCTAACGATTATAATATGCATGTGTTGGTTCGGAGCTGGTTCGGCCATGGCTTCGAAGGACGTGATGTGCCAAGCTGTGGATTGACTTGGATGAAAGCCTTTCGTGACATCCCTTTATTCCTGATGCAACCTATAAGGCGAATTTATTTATTGAGTAATTGATCCACCAAGTTATATTTTATGTAATGGAAAAACGTTCGGAAGTGAATTCATGTTATTATAAATATATATTTTTTAAATAAGCTTCAACTGGTTTTTTAAATTTAAGTGTCATAATAATTTTATTTATTGAATCTTAGAAAATACGTTTGTTTCACACTGTGGTATAATGTTCATGAGTTTTTAATAAAATAAATAAAACACAATTTTTTTATTGGAAGACGGAGGCCATTGAAATCGGCAGTGAACTCAAATAAAACACTGGTGAATAAAAAATATGTGTTTTATTTATTTTTATTAAAAGTATTTTTTTCCATTTTAGGTAGGGGCTGTCAAAATTAAAAAAAAAATGTAAAATTTTGGAATAAAATAAATTTTTTAACTTATCTTCGAGAGTTGGCAAATATCCCTTAATTCATGAACGGCAATATTATGTTCGTGTTTAAGATTACATGTTGACTAGCAAAAATTAGAAAAAAATTGCCTTTTTGTATAAATCCAACTTGTTTATATTTTTGAGTGTGCTGTAGTCATTGTCGGTGGCCATGGTTTAAGGATTGACATTCATGCTAAGCAAGCGGGTGCCCCAGGTCCAATCTTTGGCGGATTCACTCGTAGACCGTTTTGCATCTGAATGTATGTGTTTCTAAAGATTGTTTTTTTGCAGTTTTCAATATTTGGAACTAAACTTATGTATCGATTGTATTTGACACATGGTTTTTTCTAACTAGAGTTTTGAAAAGAATTAATGTAATGGTGTAACTTGTATCGTCTTGTACTTTTTAAAGAAACAAACATGTTACATTTTCATAAAATCGTTCTTATCTATATTTGAATAAGGTCGCGTTTTAATGAAAATCCCGATTCATTCAAGTTAAGTTTTATCTATTTTGATAATTTTTTTTATGTTATTTCAGCAGAAATGGGATTCCTACAAATATGCAATACTGATTATAGTAATCCTTCAAAGTACACTGTTTTTGATTCCACGGTTTGATGATCAGTACTTAAATTTGCTAGTGCGCGGCAGAAGATTCGCATTGTGCGGGTTTTCTGCTCTTAAATCACATAAATCAATAGGGTAATTTGATAAAAAGATATTTGGTTTTGAAGTTTGAACATTACCAATAGAAAAACGCTAATACTTTTTTATTTATCGCATTATTATTCAAGTACATTTTAACAAAAAAAAAATTACTTGAATGACGTTTATGATTAAAAACCCAGTGAGAAGAAATGCGCTTGGATTAATACACACATTTAAAAAAAATAGAGAATGTTTTTAAGTAACAAAATGTTTGACTGTGATAAATAAGGAATCCATTTTGTTATTTTTTACTTACATTTTGTGAGACCTAGAACAGATCCTCATTTTTATATGTAAATTTTGCTTTACGCGGGTTCGTGTTGCGCGGTAGTTTTATGGAACGTAACGCCCACACAAGTAGAGGAATTACTGCATGTATGATAGATTAAATTCTTAAAAAAATCAAGTGTTTTTTTGAACTATTAATGGAACATTTAGTTTGATCAACATTTTTATCACGAAATTCGTATATTGATGTTGTTCGACATTTTTTTGGAAGGTAGCTCACGTGCAAATTGAGGAAATATTACAAAATTCATTTGAAAGAACTTGAGTGTCTTTTGACTGTTAGTGGAAAAATCTTAACGTTAATAAACATTGTTATCACGATGAAATGAGTGTATTGGTGTAACTTGGTGATTTTTTGAAAGGTAACCACCGTGCAAATCGAGGAATCACTTTATGTGGATAATATTCATTTAAATGAATCTAGTGTATTTTTAACTGTAAAAATAGTTTTAACAGTATATGAACATTATCATGATGAAATGAGTGTATTGATGTTGCTTAGTGGTTTTTGGAACGTAACACCCGTGAAAATCGAGGGATTACTGTACGTTGATAAAATTCTTTAAAAGAACTCGGGTGTCTTTTTAACTGTTAATGGAACATTTTTAACAGTTAATCAACATTGTTATCACGATGAAACGATGTTACGATAAAATAGATTAAGAGTCACTCAACTTTTTTCCAAGAATACAATTTACAAGTGCTTGGTGGCTAGTAAATATTGATAAATACCTAACATAGAATGAAAACATTTAATTAAATAGAGAATCTGAAGTTTATAAAAAGTATTTTATAGTAGTATTCGTTCCTAAGGCAATGCCATTTAAGTGTTGTTATTTATGTAAAAATATCAGATATTCGAATACAGTTACAAATTCTTCATAAATGGTTAGTGCCAGCCTTGATGCCCTACGTGGTCTAATTGATAATACGCTTCCAAATACGTAGAATTTTATCAACGTACGGTAATCCTTCGATTTTCACGGGGGTTACATTCCAAAAACCACTAAGCAACATCAATACACTCATTTCATCATGATAACAATGTTAATTTACTGTTACAAATATTTTGTTTACTGTTAAAAAGACGCTAGATTCATTTAAATGAATATTATCTACATACCGTAATCCCCCCTTTGGCTACCTTTTAAAAAACCGCCAAGTTACATACACTCATTTCATCGTGATAACAATGTATTTTAATGTTAAAAATATTACATTCACAGTTCAAAAGACACTAATTTTAAATGAATTCGATTTGTACGGGGACCTTCGATTTGTACGGGGACCACATTCCCAAAAAAACACCAAGTAACACCAATACACTCATTTCATCATGATAACAATGTTTATTAACGTTAAGATTTTTCCACTTACGGTTAAGACTCTCAAGTTCTTTTAAATCAATTTTATAGTATTTCCTCAATTTGACCGTACTACCTTCCAAAAAATGACCGAACAACATCAATATACCAATTTCATGATAAAAACGTTGATCAAACTAAATTACTAAATGTTCCATTGATAGTTAAAAAAATACTTCATTTTTTAAACAATTTAATCTACATGCAGTAATTCCTCTACTTTTCTGTTTTTCATGCTTCTTGCCTTTGTTTACATGCTAGTCATACATGCTTTTCTGTTTTTCATGCTTCTTACCTTCCTCTCAGTAAAAATTTCTTCAACTATATCTTTCTACTTTTTTCTCGGTTTACCTCATACTCGCACGCGATTCATTTAGACATGTATTTGTTTTGTAAACCTTTCAGGACTCATTCTCTTAATATTATCAAACCCTGAATCACTGGATTGAACGGCAAGTTTTCTACCAAATAATCCACGAAGTTGTTGTAGAATAAAGAAAACTAGAGTTAAATATGTTTGTAGTTGAGCTCTACAGTTTTAGGAATACAAAGATAAATGTTTTGAATGAATTATTTTATAAAAAGACAAGCGGCCCTCGCTTTTATGCTTTTCATGTTGATGTTTGTGCATAACAAGTCTGATGAAGATATGGATTAACAGGACCATAGTCGAGTGAAATCTTTAGTGTTTCCAATATCAATGTATGGAATAAAAACGTGGTCGATGAGAAAGAAGGAAATAAATACGATATAAGCTTTTGGGTGTGAAGCTTTGTATTTCATTTACTTCAAGGTACACCAACGTCTCTTTCACCCAATAATTCAAGGTCTCTGAAAGACTTTTGACATTATGCAGGAATATAATAATAATGTATAACCTGGAGCATGTTGTCGGGAGGGAAAAAAACGAAAATTTCGAGAAGCTGGTGATCATGGTTACAGTTGAGGAAAAACGATCAAGAGGAAGGTATGCCATAAGATAGAAGAACCAAATTGTAATAGTTAACAGGATCTTCTTAAAACGCTGCACTCCACATGCCCCCGTGGCTCAAAGGACGAAAATAGGTGATGCACCAAGTTTCAGGACATGGAGGACCACGACGCTCAGCATAGAGCCACGCGATAAAGAAATAAGTTTATGAATTTTAAGAAAAATCAGACAATAGTGGTTGTTTGTTTTTGAAATTAATCTTGTAATGTTTTTAAATGTAATGTTGAATGTTTTAGAATTTAACGTAGAACGTTAAACCTTTCACTTCACACATCGGCTGAGTGATATACGGATGTTTATCAGCTGTTATCATGAGGTGGAATTAAGGTGAATTGTCATTTACTACATTCGTATATTTTTATAAGTGTTATCACCAACTTAATGAAGTTGTTATGAATTCACGTGTGTTCACGTTTTCACTGAAGAATTGACGTCATATTTTCAGTCGATGTATACTGAATTTTCAGCGTCTGTCATGAAGTCTACGTGTTTATTTATTTATTAACAAAATAAATGATATTCATTGTAATTGCATAGCACAGTAACAATTAAAAAAATAAAAGATAACGTATCAATATCTTCTGAATAAAAGTCGTATAATTAACGATACATATATCTTTCAAAATATGATGCATTAATATACCAATACAACATTAAAATAATATAATTCAATAAAAAATATAAGAATTAAGCTATAGAAAAAATATTAACGTTATGTTTTAATAATACAAATGCTTCCTTCCTCGAACCTTATTTTAATTTAATTTAGTAATTTGTTTTCAACGCCGTTTGATTTTTATTGGAATTAGATTCGCTACCTCTGGGCTAGAAAACATGCATCTTAACAACTACACCTCGGAGGTCGTCAAATCATAGCTCCTCGAGATTGTCATTTTAACTGAGTGTGGTTTGTAAATCTTCGAGTTGATTGAAATATTTTGGTTAAGAATTAATCAATTAAAATTATTCCATTGATTATTTATGATGTGCGTCTGATTTGAGAAATTTTATATTGATTAAGTTTTCAAAATCGACGTATATGAACTACAAACTATAAGGTCAAAAATCAAATGTGATAGCTTTGCTGAAGCATTTGAGGTTTAAAATTATTCCTTTCTAATTAAACAAATACCTTAAATGCTTTAGTCAAGTTTTCTGGTTCTCATCAATTTATTTCGATTTACGATTCTTTGTTTCCCTATTTCTGGTTCATACTCGTATTAGAATATATTTTTCAAAATATTGAGATGTCTCGAAAGTAGTTAAGTATTTTTCGGATATACTAAATGTCGTTAGAACATAATTTTTAAAACTTACTTTCTTCCAAACGTGCCAAATATATATTTTTATGAAACGTATTAAGTAGTTTTTAGAATGGAATACAATAAGTGGTTTTTCGGCACTTAGTGCATTTTATTATCGCAAAGAAAAAAATGCAACACGACCCAAAAAAAAATGATATGTACAGTGTGTGACGACAATACAGTAAACGATTGTATGTGTGGTTAAAAAAAAATAGTAATGGTGATACGACATTCGAAGATGGTACCCACTCTTGAAGGTGGATTGCAGCTGATGACTACAAATCAAGGCTTTGATCGAGAATAACTAGCGTTCTACGATACGAAATATTACCGAGAAAATAAAAATAACGAAAACAGGTTTATGGAATCAAGTTACGTAGCAATATAAAAATTGTTTTAATTTGACCTGAAAAAAGTAAAAAGTGTTTCAATTTGAAGTAAAAATAATGAGTTAACAGGATCCTCCTTAAATCCTGCATTCAACACGATCCAGGATCGGGAAGAACGGTGATGCACCATGTTTAAGACATAGCAAAATATAACGACACTTATGGTAGCATTGAGCACGCGATTAATAGGAACATTCGTAGATTTTTTTTGTGATCATCAAGAACGTAGCATGAAACCCTTAAGTGGAAAATAATTTCTCTACTTTTCAGATATAAAGTTCGTTAATTTCAGGAAAAAAACATTTACCGATTGAGTATAGATGAATCTCACCATATTGACATTTTAATTAATTATTTACAGTGGCGTAACGTCATGTTATATGAAATGATTATTTTTTAAACGAAATTCATACTTTTAGGCTTGATATTCTTGCAAACATAATATTGAAGATTGCTTATTTACCTACATACAATTACGTCATTTCTTTTTTGAGCCAGGCAGAGGGGACATATTTCCTCATCTTTATATCTATGCAAACTGCTCTCACCTCGTCGATAGCCCTATATTTCGTTATACATGCTGTATCTAATACTTTTTATTTTTCCCTAAATTAAAGTTTCTTCAACTATATCGGTCTCCCTCTTACTAGCTCTATATTACGTAAGTCTTTCGCAATAATTTTTCTCAATATGGCGAAATCTTCGCAAATTATTTTCTTAATTCGTCTTATAATTTCTATCCCAAACACACCGTTGTCGTCTTACAGATATTATACGCAGGACACGCACGCATTTTTACCGCATCCAATTACTTATTCCGTACTTGAAATTAACCAAAATAATGAGTTTTGTGGCTTACATCATTTTTGAATATATCTGTTCAATTGCAGGTAAAGCTCGAATTTCATTTGATGTTAAAGTACAGTCAAACCACGCCTATAATATTACCGCAAACCTAGTCATTTATTCCATGCCGCAAAAATGTGGTCTCGTAATGCGACGCGCGATGTTCGACATTCACATTGGCAAGGAATTTTAATTTCATAATGCTGCTTAAGTAGGTGCTCTTTGAAACCCAATTCGTCCGGGAGAAAATTATGACTCTTAGACTGGATTCCTACTCGACTGCGGTTACACCATGAGCTACTCAAGAACAGCATTTGGGACGACAGTGAGAACTCAAAAAGTTTTTTTTTTAAATTCAATATATTTTATAGAATAAAGATTCCATATTTGGTATCCAAATTCTAGTAATAGTCGAACATAAGTCTTATAGACTAATTAAAACATTAGTGGAGTCACCCAACCGAAAGCTTTCTTTATAATATACTCGTAGAAAGTGTGTTGACTTTTTTATAATACCAGCGATGTTTTAGCTCCATTTTAGCTTATTAGATATTTCAGTTCTTATATCCTTTTGAATAGTCATATGTTTTATATTGAAATTGCTGTAATTGTATATAATTTGATAATTATTTTTGTCAATATAAAGAATAGTGCATTTTTCAGGAATCAAAGTCAAAAAGCCACTTATTGGACCACTATAATATCTCATTCAGGTCATTTTTATAGCACAGAGCTTTTGTTTGTGTTCACAAAGAACTTTGTATCATCAGTAAAGAATTTGAAATGGTTTAAAATTACTGAGTAAAGGTCCGTTATAAATAAAATAAACAGGGGTGAACCCCAATAACAGCCCTAATGAGACGCAACTGACAACATCACAATCCTCTAATAAGCAATCTTTTGACCTAACTTGAATAAGTCCGGACAAATGATCCCCAAACTATGGTATGACAGGGCTCGCATTCGAAAAGAAATTACCATATGTCAAGTCAGATTGTTGTATTACCTGCCTGCAGTTTTTTTAAATTTGTTGATCGTAATGAAGTTAGCGCAATAAGTTCACGTCGTACGATCGCAGTCAAGTGGGAATCCGGCCTTATATAGTCTATCGTTAACCTTGATTCAAAGATATACACTTACTCGATTGCAGTTTAATGTTATTATCGTTCATATTTTATAATTTTTCTATATTTTATTTTCTGTGGTTTGAAAAAACCTCTTTTATTGTGTAAAATAAAATAGTAAATGTTTTCAATACCTGTTATGTATGGTCATAAGATGGAATTAAAGAACTTAAGTTGTCGTGTTTGGGAACTTTAAATACAGTAATTGGAATTTCAAAAGGTCCAGTAAATAAATTACTTTGTAGATATGAATAATACAAATGGAAATTACTGAAAATTTGAGGGGTATAAAGTGATTGTGGAAATTTTGAGTTTTAGATACCAGAAAAAAGCCCTTGAATTTACTTCAACTGAGAAACAAACAAAAAATTATCACGTTAAATACATTTATTTGTCTAGTTAAACTCTTAAACACTAATAACATACGTATAAATGCATAAACAATCGAAGCCACTTTTTTCATTTTTCGAAATATTTTAGAAAGCATTTTTCTGTACAATCACCGAGGAAAACATTTCTCTGTACAAACACCGAGGAAAGAGTGGAATGAGGAAGGTGGAGAAATAGAAACCGAGGGAAAGTAAATCAGTTGAGAAACTGGAGAGTATGTACATCTCTCTGTCTACCCCAAAAAGAACATGACTTGATGGTATGTATATGTAATATTTCTCAGTACAATCAACTTATTATATTCATTAAGTGTTCTCCGTTAGATATTTCTTATATTTTTTCACTGTGCAATCCTATTACGAGTATATTAGGATTCTCTCTGAAATTGATACCAATCACTGGATTTGAACCACTCTTTATTAACCAACACACCGGATTAACAATTCGATTTGCACTCTACCAACAGTAAGTACTATTTCTGCATCTATTAGACCCACCACACAAACATCATAAATCACTCTCACTGGAATGAAAAGTCTTTAATATAGGGGCATAAAACAATACCAAATCTGCTAAGATGATAACCCATAGCAGTATTCTAGTACCGACTTTGATGCATGGAAGTGAAACGCGGACGGGGAAGTATACTGAAGGGAGCCGAATAAATGCAGCAGAAATGGGTGCATTCAGAAGAATACATGTGTTGACAATGTGTGACAGAAAACGGAATTAAGTGAGTAGGGATGAATGTGAACTTAAGACTCGTGTATTAAATAAGATGAAGAAGAGCACTCTGAGATAGTTTGGGTATGTAGAACGAATTAATGAAGTGAGTGAAATACGTAGAAGAGGAAGGCAAAGGAACGTATGGTTGAATTAAGAAGAGGAAGGCAAAGGAAAGTATGGTTGAATTAAGAAGAGGAAGGCCAAGGAACGTATGGTTTAATTAAGAAGAGGAAGGCAAAGGAACGTATGGTTGAATTAAGTGAATAAATTTTAAAATAACGTAATGTAAAATATCAGAGAAATCGTAGGAGTTGTATGAGTTGGTGAACGGATGATGTAGAAAAGATGATCTCCGTGGCGTAGTTGGTAAAAAGACCTGAGGATTGCAGGTTTTTTTACCAACTATGCTTTAAGTCTGAAGAGTGCAGGTTCGATACCGTTGAATCCCAAATTTAAAAAAATCCAGTCTGGTTTTAGCTTAAGACCTCAACAAACCCATCAGGATGTAAAAAGAAAGTACGAAACGAAAAAAAAATATATAAAGATACTCGTATTGTGTCACGTTAAGAAAGTCTGGCGTTCTCTCAAATTCAAATTCAATGGACAATTTTATAAAGCGACATTTAGAGAGCAAACTTTCCTCAAAGGCGCTCTTATTCGGGACTTGAACCCAATAATATTAAACAAATCCCTCCTGGCAGCTATAGCACCACCGAAGCGAATCATGCATAACTTTCTTTGCATACATCACAACTTTGTGGGACTATAACCTTGCGGCGATCTCTTCCAATTAATCAGAAATATGTTTATGAGGTCTCAAGTGATAACCGGACTGAAAACCTTTTTTGTTTGTTGTAACTTTGGGTTCCAGTGGGAATTGAACCCACAATCTCCGACAGGTGTCTTACCATCTAGGCTACGGAGGTTGTCTACCGTTTCTGCCTACCCCGATAGGGAGAGTTCGTGATGGTATGTATGTATAGTATTGATGTTTTCAAGATTAAATTTAATCATCAAGCAAATTCTTACCAGTTGGATGTTTTTTTCTTACATAGAAATGAAGTATTTATTATGATACTCTTCTAAATAGTTAACGTATAACAACTTTTCAAATGAAAGATATTTCACTTTACATTTTACACTATTCACTTTGGTAAAAAAATAGCACTCTTGATTTTAAAAAAAATAAGTGTTGAATCGGAGTAAATCCAAGAAAAAAATAAATCTTCAAAAAAAATAATTTATAAAAGTATATTTTTTTATTTGCCATATAAAGAATGAAATAGTTTGGGCATGCAGAATGAATGAATAAAGAAATATAAACAAAACAAATATAAAGATCAATTGTGAGTGGAAGGCGTGGTAGAGGAAGACCCAGTATGGTTGGATCAAGTGAGTGATGTTTTGAAAAAAGAAACGTAAAAGTTAGAGAGTTGTCTGAGAAGCTGTATGAATGTAAAAGAAAAGAATGATGTACGTCGGGATAGAAAATCATGTATCTCTGTCCTCGCTGACTATTCCGACAAAAAAATGGTATGATGGTATGTTTGTATATGGTAGAATTATTTAAATCCAAAATTAAGTCCAATTTTAAATATATTTTTAAAGTTAATAATTTTTGGATAAAATAATGGAAACAAGTTTTGGCGTGACGCAAAGAATGAAAAAGAATAAAAGTGAATAATATAAAATTTATAACAGAAAGTATATAACAAAAGTCGTATAAATTTTAAGAGAAGGTGTATATGGAAGCATGTATGTATGTATACACATAACAGAAATTAATTTTAAATATTTTTTTATCGGTGTATTCGAATATTTAACAAATAATTACTTTGTTATTCCACGAATTACATTAATTCCCGCTTCAAATGTTTCTATCTCCTATACCGAGAAAGTTTAAGCTGAAATCTTGGATAAATTCATTTTGGTAGTTTAAGATGCATTGATTCTTAGATGAATAATTAAATTGTATAAATTTATGTAGAAAAAGTATAGATTATTATTACAAAATAATGCAGTTACTTCCACAACGTGTTTCAAAAACAAATGTGAAGAGACATTGAGAAAGAAGAGAGAGAAAAAATCGTAACGTGTCTATTTGAGTTTCCAAGAAATTTCACCTTTGCTATGCATGTCACGTATACAAATATATGTATATTGTTCGCATATAAAATGATCCTCGACTGTTGACTAGTTTCTTTTTTATCTTTTTTCCTCGGCTATTTAACAAAGTGTACGAAAGAGGAAGAGGAGTGCGGTGGAAGACTTGTATGAGTTTCACTTGTAAATATAACGATGTTTATGTCTGTGGGAGGGTTGCCCGCGGCAAAGCGGGTATATAGCTATAATACTGCCATTATCTGCTTAATGTAATTACTACAAACAGAAACCGGCGTAAAGCGAGGGTTGACTGTACAACATGTTAATATTATATAGTTATAGCAATGGGTTTTCTTACCAAATAAGTTATGTAACATGTGTCTGTGGTAAATAACTATAACTTAAAAATATTTTTAAATATAATGTTCAGGAAACATAGTGTTTTAAAAATAACGTTTGGGAAAGTTGACATTTTTTGGAATTTTATTATGAATAAATGCTACAAATGTGAGTAGAAGAAGTGTGAAGAAGCAAGGCCAAGGGAAGTGTGGTTGGATCAAGTGAATGATATTTTGAAAGAAGGAAACGTCGAGAGTGAGATAAACCGTAGAAGTTGCATGAGAAGGTCTCTAGATATAGAAAAGGCTAAAGACGTTTGTCGAGATAGGAAAACCTGGTTCTCTGTCCTCTCTGCCTACTCCGACAGAGAAATGCCATGATGGTATGTATTTTCGAATGTATGACTCGTAAGTATTTTCATCTGAATTTTTGTTTGAAAAACGTTGCCAGATTTTTTATTTAAATATTTTTTTTCTTATTTTACATGGAAATTGCCCATGTTACACGAGTCACCCAAAAACTGGAATAAACATACTTCAGTCTTATATATGTGAAAATATCGTCCCAGTAAAATGTGTATTTCGTAGTGCAGCTTATATACGTGAAAATGTCAAGCCAGTTAAGTGAGAATTTTATATTTCAGTTCAAATATGTGAAATTATCAAGCCAGTAAAACATTTATTTCATAGATCAACTCATATGTGTGAAAATACCAAGCCAGTAAAACGTGTATTTCATAGTTCAACTCATATATGTGAAAATATCAAGCGAGTAAAATGTGTATTTCATAGTTCAACTCATTTATGCGAAAATAACAAGCCAATAAAATGTGTATTTCATGGTTCAGCTGTCTTAAAAATATTTCATGGTAATCGCATACAAAGCGTTGCTATATTTTCTCGATTTCTCAAAATAGGGGAAATATGGGTTAGATCCTTTTTGCAAATGTATATCTTTATTTGATAAGTAAATGTATAATTAATTTAGAATAAACTACAGAGCCATTGAATACATTGATCATTAAAAAAATATAAAAAATTAGACATTTAGATATAATGGGTGACAAAATAAGTGAGTATACAAGTCAGAAGTGCAAATTGTGCCTCGAAGAGAAAACCGAGAAAAAAGTGATGAAACCAAGTAGATCAGATTTTGAAATAAGGTAAGTTAGAATATTAAAAGATTGTGCATGACGAGATGTATTGATGTAAAGGCAAAGGCCAAAGTTGTGGGTTCGGGTAGAAACATTTGGAGATTTGTCCTCTCTTCCTACTCCGCTAAGAGCAAGACGTCACATATGTGTATGTATAGCAAACATTGCGCTCTATTTGCTGTCATGACAGACTTAACAAGGAATCGTACCGGACCAGTAGAAATATTGAGTTTTTTTAAGTCGATGTGTATTAATGTATTTTCTTTTTATTTAAAAAAATGAAAACAAGTTTTGACAGCCCTGACGCGGATGCACTTTGCAAGTGGGGGATCCAGCGATGACAGTTTTTTGCCCTTAAATTCCGCGAGAGGCTGCCACAGTGACGCAGTAGCTCAATCTGTAAACTGCAATCTGCAATCGGGCCTGATTATACCGACGCTGAGTGCGGAGATCACGGCAGAGGAGAAATAATCGTAAAAACGGTCATTCGCATACATGCGTGTGATTTCAGCTTTAACTACGCGCCATAGGTGCTCAAACTTTTTTTAATTTGTGTAAGGTATTACCAACAATACATAATTTGCTATTTATTTGAGTAACTCTAGAAGACAAAAATAAAGTTGATGAGTATGCAGACTTCACAGGACTTATTTCTTCATTCGCGTGGTACCCCTCAGCATTTTCAAATTGGTGATGCAGACACATAGAAGACCGTGGCTGAGTGACACCATTGTCTTCGGCGCAATTAATCACGTTTTGGGTTAGAAAACACTGAAATAGGCACATTACTTTCAGTCCCGAATACGTCTAGCACATTCGAGTATTGTTATCAGACAAACATTACAAGACTGGGAGATTTTAAAAATTTATTTTTCAGGATTTGCATCGGAAATTAAACCAAAATCTTATTTTATGATATTTTACAGGACTAAAACTTAGGCGCTCAAAATTTTTTATCTTTTAATACTGCAAAATATAGTGGATATAAATCATTCTTTAAGAGGGATTTTCGATAAGCGCAATTAATTTTGCATTTTTTTTCTCGATATGTAACATACTATGGTTTTTGTATTTTTAAAAAGGAACTTTTGAAATTAAGTATGACATTTGCCTTTTTTCAAAAATGTAATTTTTTAATATTTACAATGATTTTCGTATTTAAATTATTTTTTTTTTGATATTTATTAATGTTTTTTTTCTATTTCCACTTTGAATTATTGGGAATGTTGAAATTGAAAATAATCGAAACCTTTGATTTCAAATTCTAGAATTAATACTTCTAGAACTGTAATTCAAAAGCTTGAACTAATTACATTTCCACTATTTCCAATAATTCTAAGTGAACAACGAAAGAAGCATCAATAAATATCAAAGATGATTTTTTTAAATATTTTTTTTAGTAAATATAAAAAAATCCTTTTTGGAAATAAAAGACTTGTGTTTTTGGTATGTATTTATTTATAATAACATGTGTATCATTCATTGAAATGTATGTGTCTATGAGTACTAAAATACAATGGTTAATTTTTTGAAAATATTTATCTAAATATTTCAACACATTACGAGGTGTTGTCATTAAAATGAAGCCTCTTTTTACAAGCCAAAGCTTTAGATTGGAATTGAAAATGCGTATAGTTTGCTGCTACATTAACTACGGAATGGAGGCGTGGACACTGAACCAGGAAACATCACGTCGTATCAAGGCTTTTAAGATGTGAATCTACGGACGACGTTGTGGATATATAATTACTCAAGACTATTATAAGATGTGGATTTACACTCAATAATCTCTGGATAGACCGTATTGCAAATGTGGAAGTACTTTTCCGTATATAGGGAGCGAGAACTATTTAAGACTGCAAAGAGTTACCAGTTGCAGTATCGCACACAAGTTACGTAATGTGAGATGTAAGATACATTAAAATACGACTGATCTTCGAAGAATAATAAATGGCTATCGAGGCAGATGAACACGCCACACCTATTGGCTTAAGAACTTGCGGGATTGGTTTGGGTGCAGTTATGTTGAGTTGTTCCAGGTTACTGGGAACAGGATAAGGATTGTGATGATGCTTGAGAATGAGAGGAACAATAAGAACTGTTTTTAAATCATTTAGACCTAGTCTAAAGAGATAACGTGACTTATTATTTACCATACAATGAAAAATTGTATGAATTATACTATTAGCCGACCCTTGAAAACAGCTGGTAAAATATACATTTCACGATTCAATGAAGTGTTAAAAATATTCCAATCGATACAAGTCAGCACTAATAGTGTATTCGTTAACCCAATCATCTTAAACATATAGAATGTGGGTCATATATATATTTTTTTATAAAAAACTGTCATAAAATAAATATTTTGATGAAAGCTTGAAAAAAAGGTTGTGAGCCCATGGAAAAGATTGAGGAAAATTAATCTGGCGAGTTAACATGTAGTGTAAACGCACATTCAGCTCTGATAACCCGAAGCAGTCCGACACAACATATTGCATTCCCGGAGAAATGTCATTGCTTTCAAAACGCCTAACTAATGACTGCCAGGGTCACAGTGCACTCTCGCAGCTAAGCGCCTGATTATAAATGCATGAATGGAAGCGCATACGGTAACAGCTAAAACCGGTAGGATGCAATCTGCAGTGCTGTGTAAACGGAATAGAAGATTCTATGCTAGAAGTAGCTTTGCGGCGCGTTTACACGACAACGACAACACCATCATCTTCCTTAAGAGTTACAACTGAGCATGAGTTTTAGCTGGCTGTAGGATCTGTAGCCATCTTTATCTAGTTCATAACCCTCATATATTGAATTCCCAAAAGAGATAAGTTGATCGAATTACAATTAATTAACGAGATAATTTAAAATATATCAGTTCAGTACGATCCCACCGCCCTCCACGCTGTTACAGGGAAAAAATAATTCCCCGTCCAGTGTAATCTACACTACAAGATCGAAATCTACTTATTTTTTTATGAATACGACGTCACGTAATGATGAAGAAGGAACTGTCTAAAGCATAGTTTCCCAAACTTTTTCACCCCGTAGACCACTTGCTGATTTTTTTGTTTTCCGTGGACCCCTTGCCTGCTTAATATTTAATTTTCCTACATTTATTAACTTCAAATGTATTTTTGACAGCTGACACAGTGCTGTTTAACTTGATAAGGGTTTTTGTAGAGTGGACAATTGTAAAAAAATAAAATAATGTACAATTTTTATTCATACCTTTATTAAAATTACTCAAAATGCAAGTGAACATTTGCATTTTGAGTCTTTACAATAAAGGAAATTTGGAACGAAACAAATCAAAACCAAATAAAATTAATACACAAATAATACTGTTAATGAGAAGGATGAACCTAAAGCTCTGATAGTTATGGTTCAATATTTAGCTTCAAATTAGTAATTAAATCTCCACGTTCAGTGATTTGGATTTGATTTCTTTTTTTCGTAAAAAGATAGTCAACCGTCGTCGTTCCACGAGGTATGAAGATGGAAAAGCTAATAAAAACTTCTTTGCAATAGTCCATAATGCAGGATAAGCAACAGGAAAATCTTTCTGAAGCCAGAACAGCTGATACTTCTTTCTGAACTGCACCTTAAGTTCTTCGTTTGTACTTATTCCAATCAGTTCTTCTTGTAATATATACATATATATGTTAGGTGTAATAAGACATTTACGGAACGCCTAATTTACGTAACGAACACATACACGTATATATTTATCATATACAGCTTGTGATAAACCATAGAGATATATCAATCAATAACTCATAAGTAAAACATCGTACATTTAAAAAGAAATTAAAGATGTGTGAAATATTATTTCGAAAAACATAGTAAAATATATATTTTTTATAATACCGTTAATCTTGTTTATTTATTTCATTTTAAAAACCATCTGGCGGGCTTATTACCAGGTGTCAATCTCTTCCAATAAACTAGACAAAAGTAAATAAAGCAAGTAAAACCATTCAAATGGCTCCCCATCATCACGAATTTCATGATCATATACGTGAGCATACTCTCATAAACTCCACAAAGACGAACAATCATCCAAACATTTTTTTCATATAAAGTGAGATATCATCAATCAAAATAAAAGGAATATCTATAATATCTTGTTTATTAAATTTTGGTAGCCTCCAAGTCATATTAAATATCTAAAAAAAAAGAAAAAATAAATCCATTTTTATTTATTCACACCTGTTAAATATTAAAAAAAATAGTCCGTAACTTAATGCTAGTTATCACCTATATGCTTCTTTTGAAAATTCTTCATCAAGTGTTCACCGTAGACAATAGTTCACCCACCTCACTTTCCCATTTATTTCCAGCGCAGCTTCCTTTCTCTGCCAATAACGGATCACAGGAGAAAGAAATTAATCTTAAAGAGACACAGTGATAGCCTCACATGACTATATTTGGAGTCAATCGTGGTTGCAGAGCTGACTCATGCGAAAAAGAGATTTCTGTAAAATTAACCATTGGGAATTCACTAGCAGTGGAAAAGTACGCAACATTAATAATGATTGCCTTTAACGAAATTAAAAAAAGAAGTGTTGATGAAAACATACATACATTTCCCTATTTGGGTAGGCAGAAAATACATAGCGGAAGACTTGCCTTCACATCCTTTGTCTCGCATCCTTTCCTACGATTTCTCTGACTTTTTACGTTTCCTTCTTTCAAAATATCATTCATTTGATCCAACCATACTTTTCTTGGTCTTCCTGTACCATGCCTTCCACTTATATTTGCACTATGTATTTGTGTTGTTAGTTCTCCTTCATTCATTCATTACACATGTCCGAACCATGTCAAAGTACTCTTCTATATTTTACTCAACACTTCAGCCGTAAGTTCACAAGTTGATAAATGTCTTTAATATTATACATTTAGGTGCCAGTCCTAGGTTCGTCACATTGGCCTCGATGATCATCATTGTAATTGTAAAATATTAGACTTTCGTTGTTTACAGTACAACCTGTTTAGCTTATTATCATTGGGCAATCTTCTCCAGCCAACCAGAAATATGTAACAGAGATCTTAAGTGAAAACCTGATATAAATCCCTTTTAAAACACAAGGTTTCAACGAGAATCGATCTCGGAACCCCCAGATTAAAAAACAGATGTATTTCCAATTAGGCCACGGAGATTGTCATTGACACCCTATCCCATTATATTCGTACACTTTTACTACCCTCCGTAAAGGTCGCTATTTGCTTTAGTTATGATTTAATTTATTTTGATTTGTAAACCGTCGTTCTTATGAGTTGAATTGAATATCTGGTGTTCACACCTTTAAGAGTTTGAATGTTACCAGATATGATGTGTGTAAATACATCGCAGTCTCACTACGAAATCATCATCGAATGTACGCCAATCTCGAAATCTTGTATTAATCACGTTGAATTCCCGATTATACTTAAAAAAAGGGTTCCAGTCCAATAAAAAAGTTCGTCAAGTAACAATTATTATAAGCACCGATTACGTGTTCGAGTGTTGTCTCAATGTGCGGTAGTGCTACCAACATGTAAAATAATGATCTGCGAGTTTCATGCCTACTTCAATAATAATAAAATAACAATTTATATACTGCCGTTTAGAGAGCAATCTCTCATCAATGTTACTTAAACTTTAGTGGTTCTGAACCCAAATGCTCGATTACCGGAGCCAAAGACAATATTGTCTCCCTGCCACGTTTTTTAATATGTCCGAATCACTAAGAGGGCTATTTTGAAGGGTACCATAAAAAAGAAATATTAAATGAAATAAGCGATTTATTGGTTTCTTATTTATTTTAAGAAGCTAGATAAATAGTTTTTTTAGACACTAAACCCGACAATGCAGAACACTCAAGTTGCGCATTGTAAAAACAATGTTGTCACTCTGAGAAAAAGCTAAGATAAATAACACGATGATTTCCCTGGTTGTATAACAGATGATAACTGTAAACAGGTGCTGACTGTTTGCTTGCATTATAGTTGTATGATGGTTTGTGCATTCTATCAAGTGCCGTATTTTCGCCTCTCGCAAGAGTGCGACCGCCTAGATAAGCGATAAGATAAGGAAGAACCGTACCACTTGTGTCTCTGTGGGAGTTGGCTCTTTTCTGACTATTAATACAATTTTATTGATTGATACTGACTGCTATGCGTTAATATTATGCACTTTTACTTTCAATATTATGTAAACATTTATTTATTATGTCTCTCGGACGTTTGGCGACTGAAATAACTCGAATGTCACCCCAGTTATCAAGTTGCATATCTTGAAATATGTCAACTTTAAATTCTCTTATATGAAGACACAGGCAAGGTTACCTCTTGATACAAATAATTAAATTATTGAAAACATCAACAGTGTAAATATGCTGGCTGCTGGGACCAGTCTCAAGAAATCTACGTAAAAGTGGATACGGCACGAAGCTGTTTCATCCAAATAGAGGATCTCCTCTGTGGTAAGAATTTCAATATCAACTTACATATACGAATTTTGCGTTGATACACATTTTCCATTCTTTTCTATGGTATTGAATTATCAAGACTTACTCAAGTCTGAAGTTTTTGAAATTTTGTGCTATCGAAGAATACTGATAGTTTCATAGGTCGCGAAAGTCACTAACTATGACATCTTGAAATGGATGAATACATATAAATAAGTATTGTCCAGTATCAAAAGGAGTAAGTTAGAGTATTTTGGATATATAACGCGAGAAGAAAAATATGAAGTCGTTCAACTGATATTGCAGTGGTTTCCTTGTGGTAGCATATATTGCAGTGGTTTCTTTGTGGTAGTTTCCTGCTTCAAAGGTTAGGATAGCTATGATGATCTCCAGCCTCCGAAAAGGGTAAGAACTTTAAAGAAGAAAAATAATTCCTTTGATTTTATTAATTATTTATTCTCTACTTGATATTACGAATAAAAAACAGATTGAGATAGCGAGACATGTCACCTCAACAAGACGGTTCATATTTTGAAGGTATTTATCAAAATTATAAACGAAATATACATTTTGCAATATTCCATTCAAAATATTGTTTGATAGCTTAAATATCATTGGTTGATTGTTAACAAATTCAGAATCGATCATGGATGAAATAGACAAATTAATAAATGACCATGATTGTTAGGTTGTATATTTAGCCTTTAGTTTTATCATGAAATGCTGCGGCCATTTGGACGTGATGAAGAAAAACTTCAGAAATGCAATTTTTTTCTCACACACATGTCATTCCGCCGTGTCTCTTGCGGGATAACCAGATATAATTTCTACGTTTTTCATTTCCATGCACACAACTTTCACCTACTTCACATTCATATATCTCCTCATGCATAATTGTCTATTGTTCATATACTTACTTTACCTTCTTTCGAAACCCGGTCCACTTGATCCTGCTACGTTTTCTTGAGTCTACCTCTTCCACGTAGACTTTACACTTCTGACTTGTATATTCACTTGATAATACTTTCGTCATTTATTCTCTCCACATGTCCAAACCATCTTAAAGCTCCTTTCTTCATCTTACGTAAAACATCAATTTTATCGATGCGTTTATAAAATCTCTTTCATAAAATGACAATCCATATTTTTTCGCAGTACATGCATCTCCAAAGCATTACATTTATTCTTCTGTAAAGTCCAAGTTGCCCTTCCATACACCAAGGTAGACACCAACACACTATTGTCACTATTGATAAATTATTTTGCTACTTTTTATAAAGCGGAGTTGTATTATATATTACATTAAGTGATATCGTTTATCTTATTCCCTGTTGCTAACTTTCTTTCAATGCTCCCTTCAACTCCTATAAGGTAATTATTCATTTTTCTTTATAAGATATATATATATATATATATATATATATATATATATATATATATATATATATATATATATATATATATATATATATATATATATATATATATATATATATAATATATATATATATATATATATATTATATATATTTATATATATATATATATATATATATATATATATATATATATATATATATATATATATATATATATATATATATATATATATATATATATATATATATATATATATATATATATATATATATATATATATATATATATATATATATATATATATATATATATATATATATATATATATATATATATATATATATATATATATATATATATATATATATATATATATATATATATATATATATATATATATATATATATATATATATATATATATATATATATATATATAATATATATATATATATATATATATATATATATATATATATATATATATATATATTTATATATATATATATATATATATATATATATATATATATATATATATATATATATATATATATATATATATATATATATATATTATAATATATATATATATATATATATATATATATATATATATATATATATATATATATATATATATATATATATATATATATATATATATATATATATATATATATATACTATATATATATATATATATATATATATATATATATATATATATATATATATATATATATATATATATATATATATATATAT
>OX463847.1:34375368-34527895 GCA_949825065.1 Odontocerum albicorne | reverse complement strand
TTCCAGTAAAGTGACTTCTCAGTTATACCTACACAGTTCATTAAGAAGTTCAATCCTCAATTTATCCATCGAGATATGAAAGATATTGATAATAAAAGAAAAAAAAAATCAACAAGGTTATTTCATGTGTGAATGATAATGGTTTTAAACAGCTTAGTTCGCGAACACGTGTATGGCGCCGAAAACAATATGTGTGCCATAATATAATGAAATAGGGATCTGTTCTCACTGCTCACCTCAATAGGGATAGGGTATGATGATGTTTATAATAATGACGAATCACGGTAAACCACTGTATTGAGGAATTAATTTTGATTAAATCGTTTTTTGCTGAGACTCAAGAGAAAAGACTTCTTAGTTTTGAGAACAGGTGTCTGATGATGTTAAGAGTTGTATGATTATATGACGATTTATATATTTTATCGTCACTTAGTTTTGAGGAGAATCTGTTCTGTAAACGGCGCTATATAAATTGTACTTTTATTATTGTATATAATAAAGGGTTTGCTATTTTTCTTGTTAGTAATTTGTATAAAAAAGTGGATAAATTTCTTCTAACGCTTAAAAATGAATATCGAAACATACCCATTTAAATAATATATATAAAAGCCATGGGTAAAATCCCTTCTCATAAAATATAAGAGATACATGATGAAATTAAAATTAAAATATATCTTTATAATTGTAACACGTATAAAATCTAAGGGTGCATTTTAATTAAGCGATTGAGTAAGTATTTGCATGTTTGCTCGGTCAGTGAAAACACTTCGTCTTAGTAAACTTGTTCGATCTGGATTGATCGTCATTTTGTATTGTATTGTATTACACTTTCGTTTTAAAACAGAACCTGGCGGGCTTATTGTCATGTGGCAATATCTTCCAACAAACCGAAAGATGTGGAAGAGGCCGTAAGTAATAACCAGACTGGAATTCTATTTTAATTTTTAAATCTGGGTTCCAACAGGAATCGAACCTTTTTAATGTCTTTCTGGTTGATTGAAAGAGATTGCCACATCGCAACCAGCCTCCGAGGATACCATATACAAAGTGTAAGCAGTGTTTTAACCTTCAATATCTTTTTTGGTCATATTCTTACAGGGAGAGTTACATCTTTGTAAAAATCTGACTTACGTGCAGTCGTATGCACCACGAAGAGACAGTAAATACTAAGGTTTTTAAGTTATTTTTCTTCACCATTTTTCTGTCAAGATGATCAAAAATGTCGACTTTAGATGTTTAAAAATTACAAAACAAACATTGGTAGGAACATAAACAAACATTGGTATGAACATACATCATAGTATAAAAAATATTGAGAAATTTATTCAATTTAAATTTTTTTGATTCTTTTTGTCATATATTAACTATTGACGTAATTAAATATATAAAACAAACAAATTCAGGGCCATTTCGATTACAGTTCTAAATATAAAATTTACAGTAATAATTTCGTGTCCAAATATAATTATGTAATTAAAAACAACAAATTAAAGTCACAAAGGGGAATAAATATTTTAATGCAGTGAGTTGATACTTTTTCGACAAGCACGATATTGTTTTATAAATTTCGTTTAGCTCTAGCCACAGAATAAAATAAAAATATTCGTTCGAAAGTATTTTTTTCACTTAGTTGCAACGTTATTTTGATTCAATGAAATTAAAAGATACGTATAGCTATCCTATACATTGAAGTTGGCAGTGAAATATTGTAGTGGAATATCATCTTAACAGATTTTGATTCTGTCCGGTTCCAGTATATACGAGTATGTTTTATTGTCCCATTGGCTTTGTACACGTCATTCGATAACCCTCGTAACTCTCCAATAATCTCAGTAAATACTATGTTAGTAGCTAAATTCTGCAATTCGCTTTTATCTTTCATTATTTCCCTAAATCACATGTTACTTTTCCTTTCACAATTTCTATCATCGTGACTTTTGATGTTACAACAATATTTCTAAGATCTTTCTCTTTATATATCTCTCTTATAATTTACTTATCAGACTCTGTAACTCATCTTTATTCTCCGCAAACACTACTATATCATCATTATACAACAATAAGCAAATATTCCTATTCGTCTTTCGCGAATGTTCGCTCATTGCCCTCTGTAGTTCTTTCACACTTGAATCTATGTAAATGTTAAATAACTAGAGTGACGTAACACATCCTTGCTTTATCCCTTTAGAAATATTAAACCACTCAGTCAAGGAGCAGTTCACCTAATATATGTCTACTTTCAGCATATATATGCAATATGCAGATGTGGAGAGTCGCGATTTTCAAGTTAATTCTACTTTATTTGTATTTCATAAGTTAGAAGAATAAGTTTTTATAACTTTTATCACGGGTTACTGTAAAAGTGGTGTATTTTTAAAATAAACGTATTATATAGTTAGCGCGATAAAAAGATAAAAATAAACATACTTATGAAACTGGAAAAAAGAAACAATATCAATTTTAATTCGTACAAATGTTATGATAAAGATAAAAAGGGTGATGTCATTCTTGTATATAGAGTTGTTTATCATATTGACTATTCAATAGCACGATTATCGAGTGGAAATAAGTAGTTTTAATCAGCTTTGAGAAATATTATATATAATCTTTACATTGTCTCTTATAATGCAAAGGTAATTAGTAAAACGACATTAAAATTCTACATTTTCGAAAATGTTTTTAAAGAAAATAAATGAAATTATTATTTTAGTTTTATGAGTGAAGTGTTATTTACTAACATTTATATAGCAGAGAGAACAGATCACCATACGTTACTATCCAAACACATAACTTCCACCTCCTCCACATTCAAAACAATCTTCTATTATTCATTCTCCACATTTTTCATTCTTTTAATATCATGCCTGCTTGGTCCAGCCACGTTTTCATCAGTCTGCTTTTTATTTTTTACACTCGCTTAGTCGTTCTCTCGTCATCTTTTCTTTTCACCTGTTCAAACTGTCTTAACTTTTTTCCCATCTTAGTTTTAACATTATTTTTTTTCAATGTGAACTCAAGTAAAAATCGTGGTAGAGGGCAACCGAGAAAAATATGATTGTATCAAGGGAATGAAATTTTGATAGAATAAAATTTAAGACTAAGAGAAACAGAAGATTTGGAGGAGGTGAAGGAAGTAAATTGTTGCAATTTATTTTATTGAATACTTTATTCCATGTATATAACGGTATAACCCTACCGGTTTTCAACTCTTGTTTGTGCTCTCTTGATGATGAGATGAAAATCTTAAACCGGTAGGGTTATACCGTTACATAAAGTTGAATAAACAGTGTTTGATAAAAACAAATTACAATGTTTTTAAACCTCCACAATGTTAATGTCTTAACTATAATTTAGCGTTCTATTTTCTCTGCCTACGCGAACAGATGATGGTATGTTTTTATTAAAAATGAATTAAAAACATCTATTTAAAATATTTGTTTAAGATGTGTTATAAAATTAAAGCGTAATTTTTTTGTTACGTTAGTTATTAAAAATTAATTCAACATGGTCATTCCGCATGTGAGTGGTGACGTTTTTAATAGTTCACTTCATGAATACAGTATTAATCATGTTTCAATGTCACACTCAACATTTGTTTTCGTTTCATTTGACACACATAGTCATAGCCAGAAAAATAGACATATCTCAAAAACAACAATTTTCTTAGATATAAATCACTTTATTCTAGAAATTAATGATTACGCGAGTGACGCTAATCACCATAACATCTCAATGATTTTATAATATGTTCATTGATTCTAAGTTAATTCCTGTGCAATCTTCTCTGCATATGCAACCATTGCAACAAAGTGTGTAAAATATTGCAGTTGACGCTATGTGGATATCAGAATTCCTGTTTAGTGCGGCTGTGAATACGAAGTTATCTAGAAATACTTACAGGAAAATATGACTTAAAACTTGTTTCAACAAGAACTTGTATGGTTGAGCAATTTTAAAGGATATGCCGTGTTTTGATCGCTCGGCGGTAGGTCTAATGTAATGTTGGTGAAATTGACATTTGGCGCCAAAAACCGGCTGCGTCCTCAGTTGATATGTTTATGATATGTCTGTTTTATTGATTTAATCTTGTCCCGGAGGTATTAATAATGATATAGGGCGGTTAAACAGGGTTACAAGATGTCTGCGAATATTTTTTGGACTTGTTCGATTTACATAATCTCTTGCTTTATTCTCTGCAATGAGTTCCAGACGGAAATATTACCGCGCATTGCTAGTATTCACCTATGCAAATAATATTGCGGCTAGAAATGTAGTCTCCATTAGTAGGGAGGTATTTTGAAGAGTTTTAGAATATACAGTAAGTATTCTCTGTAGATTATTTACTAGTGTTTATGACTTTTCTATGATGATCTCATCTATGAAGACCGATGCCGACTTCATGACCTGTTTATCAACTCGGGGGTTGCGAGTTCAATTGCCGATGGAACCAAGATTTTTTTTAAAACTACCTTAGTGTGTTTTTCGCTTTAGGCTTTTGTAACATATTTTTGGTTGATTGTATGATATTGATACATAGACTTGCCATGTTAAAAGTCTAAAACAATGATGATTTACAGTAGTAAACGAGACCTTCGTGGCCTTCTTGGTAATGCATTGTTCCTGTCACCTGTCTTCTGAACCGGAGGTGGTGGATTAGATTTTTGTTGATACCCAATTTTTATAAAAGTTTATTAATCTGAGTTTTATTCTAGGCCAGTGGAACCATTTCCTGGATGCTTGTAAGATATTGTGATACGGCAATAAATTCGCTAGAAGCAAAAAAGTGTAATACAATAAATACTACAACAGTAAATTAGTGTTAATATTATGAAACGTCAATGTGTTAAAATAATGAAACAAGCCAAATTAATGATGTGGATTAAAAATTATTTATAGCGTGATGGTGTATAACATAATACGAATGAGGTAAGGATTAATGTGAACTAGGGTCCGGTATGAAGAAGAACATTTTGAGGTGATTAGATCATGTAGAAGTATTGAGTGTTGAAATAATGGCAAAAATAGTCGAGAAAAGTACGATTAGATCGAGTGAATGAAATTTTGAAAGAAGAAACGGTTAAGAGTGGAAGAAACAAATCAGTTCTAACAGCATCATAATCTCAACAACCACATCGAAACTATGTCAAAAAAATCTTCACCCTGTACAATCGCATCAGTCATTAACGCACATGTCTATGTGGTCACATCCAAAAGGTCTTCACTCCTCGTTCTTCCCCTGTTAAAGATGCACCTTGTTACGATATTATGAAAATTTTATGTTTTAAATTCTTGGTACAAAATTCCTCTCAAATGATGTATCAACGCATGGGGCTGGAACCATAATAAGCGCTATGGAGTCCATAATAATTGGAAGAAACCCTCGTTTATCGATACGCACCACTTCGGCTAACAACTTTATAACATAATTTATGATACGATAGGCTATTCCTCTTGATCGAGTATGATTGTCAGCCATCTTGTGGATGGAAGACGCCAGTGAGTGCCAGTGTATGCAAGCTGTTGCACTTTAGCAGCAAGCCTTGACAGATTAAACCCAAAGTTCCGATGACAAGATAATACAGATTCCAAGACGCTCAACAGGTTTAATGATCGAAAGAGTTTAATATTTCTCTACTTTTTTTAAAAATAACGGCATAAGAATTTATCGCACGCAGCATAAGCAACCAATAACAAATTCAAATGTAAAACGTTCTAAAAATAAAACCAGCCTGGAATTGAATCGGCCAGGAATCGAACATAGGGCGCCCGCGTGGTTAGCATGAATGCTATCAGTTCGACTACGGCCGCCGACATATTTTTAAAGCACATGATGTAATGTGATCGCCCCGCTTTCTCGTCACGTGACGACTACATTATCTTAAATGAGTTTAGCTCAAATTCTCTGCCACTCAACATAGAGAACGATGATGACCCTATGAAAAGTGGAGGGATGAAAGAGATGAAAGCTGATGGACCACCAGGTAGCGGGCAGCATACAGAAAACTGAACGCAGGCACCAGTTGGAAGAGGACTAGTAAATTGGCCGGCAAGCGGAAGACTGACCGTCAGAGCCGTGTAACAGCCATGCTCCACTCTGATGCGTTGGCCTCTCGTAACAAGACCAGGTGTGGACTGGAATTATCAGACCATATTTTATATGTAGGCAGTACATTAAAAATATTATTATTTGTGAATCACACACGTTTAGATAGCAAACTCTTCTCAAAGACGTTATAACTCGGGACTGGAACTCACTACTATCGACAGATTAAACATGTTACAAGTCTTAGAACTTTGACTAGGCAGCTCTTGTGGTCTGGTTGTAAAATGCATGTTATATGGAACCGAGAGTTGCGCGTTTGATTCCCGTTGCTACCAAATATATTTGAAAAGGTTTCTAATGCTTATTTAATATAAGGTCTTTCAAATCGAGCGGTTTTTTCCATTCTATTTTTTTTTAATTCTTGAATAAAACACACAATTTGCTTTGATTTAAAGAAAAAACCTTTTTATTGGTCATTGAAGTATAATGTATGACATTTAAACACAAAAAAACAATGCCCACTTCTTGCAGCTCTACAGATGTCCACTCTTTTGTCAAAATTTTCGATGACATTTTGGCATAATTGCGGTTCTAACTCACCAATAACGCGAATAATTTCGTCCTTCAGCCCAGGAATTTATTGGGGGTCATTCTTATAGACCTAGTTTTTCACGTAGCCCCAGGGAAAATAATTCAACGATGTCAGATAACATGATGTTGGTGGCCAATTAACATCACCGTTTCTGGAGATTATAATACAAAAAATAATTCAACAATTTGAACGCGTTGTTGTATTGTATACGACTCCATTTTTATAAATGTCATACATTACACTTCTCAAATGTTACAAGACCCAGGCAAGTTCGCGACGCCATCTGTGTTTTATCCAAGAATAAAAAAAAACTGCTCAATTTGAAATACCCTTTATATCTTTGGTTGTTTGAGAGAGATTTCCAGATAGCAAAAAGCATCTCGCGAAATTGTACTATTGTAAAATAGTACAATGCAAAATATTCCCTTGAAAAAAGTAATATGGAAGAATTTATCTTTTATGAAAAAAATCCTTATTACAAATTGTAAATCATAAATAACTTTGCGAAATATTGCTAATTCATGCGAATAAGACGACCTCCATAACCTACTTGGTAAGACGCCTATCTTTAAACTGGAGGTTGAAGGTTCGATCCCCGATGGAAACCTGATTTAAAAAAAAAAAGGTTTCAATTCTAGTTTTTACTTGATACCTCTCTAACACTTTTCTGGTTGGTTAAAATATGCTACATTACAATAAATTCACAAGGTTGTATTGTATACAACGGAAGAATAATACAAGTATTCAAAACTTCGTAACAACTTTTCATGGAAATATTTTTTTTTTGAAATTATCCCCGCTTGTTAACATATCCGGTCATATAACGACATATTAACAGGTACATATTTCGAGTCCGTGTGGGAGAAAAAAAATAAAAGTAAAGCGCCCTTGCGGTAGGTCGGAGGAGTATGCAGAATGCAAGTACCGGTTTATAACTTAACAGCGATATAGCAAGTTATAGTGTTTGATGTATTAACTTGAAGCTCTACTTGTTGGACGAAGGATGTCATAGAACAGGGAATATGAAGCATTTTTAGGATATTTAAGCATTTCTGAATTTATTTTTCAAAACTTTATGTAATTCTCTTCCCCTAGTTAAGCTTCGTGCGATTTTTTTTACCGAATAACCTTTTAATATACGATTTCATCGAGATTTTGACAAATGCCAAAAATAATGCGCACTATTGCTCTCTGAGTATTCCCACCCTCAACAAAATACTTAAAACTTTTTTTATAATCATTTTAATGATTATATTATTCGATCATTCTATATATTCCAGCCTGGCAGGCTTATTTTTAAGAGGTAATGTTTTCAAATCAACCAGAAAGATGTTAAAGAGGTGTAGTGAAAACCACACAAGAATTATTTAAAAAAAATACTATCATTGTATACTCGTACATTACGACCTGGCAGGCTTATTTTCAAGAGGCAACATTTTCAAATCAACCAGAAAGATGTTGAAGAGGTCTAGTGAAAACCATACAAGAATTATTAAAAAAAAAACACTATCATTGTGTACATTACGACCTGACAGGCTTATTTTCAAGAGGCAGTGTTTTCAAATCGACCAGAAATATGTTAAAGAGGTCTAGTGAAAACGATACAAGAATAATTAAAAAAAAAAATTAGGTTCTAACTGGAATCGAACCTGCTATCCCCGAGTTGGAAGGCAGGCGTCTTACCAACTAAATCACGGAGGTTGTCCATTTCCTATATTTCAATTGAAATACTTGTGCTAAGAGTAAATTGTATCATACATTTTTTATTATTATCAAATTTTAATGAACATCAAAAATGGAATTGAATTAATTTACTCGTAAATAAAAAAAAATCATTTCGTCTTTATTACCTTTTCAATTGAATTCACAGTATCGGAAATAAGTACATATAGAGAAAAAAAATTACTTTCTAAACATTAGTATCGAAGTTTGATGTATGAACGGGAGATGATATGATGATCTCCGTAGGGTTCGTAAGACGCTTGTCTTTCAACCAGAGGATTGCGGCCTTGATTACCACTGCTTTTCACTTAAAGCCTTTTTGAGGAACCTTTCTGGTTTATTAAAAGTGAGCTATGAAGCTATTACTTGGCCAAGTTGTACGGTACAATGATAATATTATGTAATATTACAATATAGAAGTAATTTTTTTGAATAAAGTTTCGTTTATTTCAAAATAACAAGGTTATTAAGAAATATACAGAAACTGACGTTATTTTTAAAGGAAAGCGTTTTTTTGACGTTTATTCAAACAAATTAATTTGTGTATAACTTAAAACTGTTAGTGTCTTGAACTACATTAATTCATTCATATGGTACCATTTATCATATCCTAATTGGTAGTCCAAATATAATGAAGAGCGTAACCAGGGGACAACATTGTCTTCCGCCCCATTAATCAAACCTTCGGGCTTAGAACCATTCTAGGCTCGGAAATCGTGGTTCGTTTTCTCATGTGTTGGCAATACCACTGTACAATGAAAGGCAACATCACTCGGGCATGTCTAGCGTGTGTGAATATCGTTACCAGACAAACTCTGTTGTCATCGGTCATCGTACCATCAGGAATCGAAGCCAGAAGAAATCTATCCGATGTAAAATGTCTACTTAGAGCCACCATAATCATGATCAGGTCTTATTGCTTGATTTTATTTAATAATAAATGTCGCGATCTGATAATCATTTGATCTCAATATCTTAAGTTTTTCTTGTGATCTTGAGAAGTAATTTTGGAATCATAATTTTTTTAAAACATATGTTTAAAAAAAAAGGGTTGACTAGTAAAATGGTTTAATTGTGACAGTGGTTAGAATAGATAACTCAGTTCTTTATGAGGTCTGTTAAGAAAATTTTAGGTAGGTGGACAAGGGTTTAAAAAAATATTTTTTTACTTAAAGTGGATTCCTATTGATTAAAATGTTGAAATTCTCGAAAAGTGAAAAAATAAGGAGTGAAAGAAACAGAAGCAATTGTTTGTGAAGTATAACTATAAGTGTATATTTAGATGAAAGTCGTCAGAAAATAAAACAGTTCCGGACCTATTGGATCCCAAGTTATTGGATTATCTAGTCACACAATCTGCCCAGTGAATTGGTTCACTTTAATTAAAATATAATGGACGTGAAAAATTATTTTGTACTTGATATATTTTTGTTCCCCGCTACTGCTTTCCAGTGAAGCAGAATATCATAAAAAATCCTACTTTTGTAAACACCAAAAAATGAATAAATAGCCAGTTATCATATTTAATTATTGAAGTTGAAATAAAAAAAAAACAGAAGAGTGTCCAAGTTTTTAACATGTTGAATTATTTCAAGTCCCATTGGGTGTTCTTTTTGTGAAGTAAAATAAATTAAATCATGTAGTTTTTCAATTCTCGCGCTTTTACATAAATAATGCAAAATTTAAAAATAAATATAATTTGAAAAGTATTTATTTTACAGACGTTGAAATATGCTGTTATTTACGTTTGAATATAAATGATTTTTACCAATAGTAGGGATACTAAACCATGTGAATTAATTTTCAATTCGGAGTGTGGATACGAGTGTATTTTTAAAATTTATTTTCACTGGACGAGTGATCAAAAAGTTCAATACCATTTATACACTCGTTCAAACGTGATTTGTATGTCTTCTTATTACTTAATTGGACATTGCATCGTATGAACAGGATAATTTGTGTTGATAGTTTAAATCAAAGATTCCCAAAGTGATCTATATGGACCCCCAAGGGTCGATTTCAACTTGCAGGGGGTCTATGTCAGCGAGAAAAGAAATTGGGGGTGCACGAGATGTAAATGGGGGTCCACGTGAGCGGATCCCATTTAAGCAGATCGTCATCAATATTTAGGCGTTCCGTAAATGTCTTATTACACCTAACACATATTGTGTGTACGTAATACTTATATTAGACATAGAAAATACATATATAAAGAAATCGAATGCAAATCATTGAACATGGAGATTGAAGACTATTCCGCACTAATTTGAAGCTTAATATTGAATCATTGCTATCAGAGCATCAGGTTCACCCCTCTCATTAACAGTATTATTTGTGTATTAATTTTATGTAAGAATTTTACTAGGTTTTGATTTGTTTAGTTTCAAAGCCAAATATTTACTTGCATTTTCTGTCTTTTCAATAAAGGTATGAATAAATTTTTTATATATTTTTCTGTTTTTACAATTGTCCACTCTACAAAAAACCTTATCAAGGTGAACAGCACTGTGTCAGCTGTCAAAAACACATTTGAAGTTAATAAGTTTAGGAAAATTCAATATTAGGCAGGCAGGGGGTCTACGGAAAACAAAAAAAATCGGCAAGTGGTCTACGGGGCGAAAAAGTTTGGCAAACTATGGTTTAAATCAAAGGAGGGAGTGAAAAACAATGTGAAAAACTACAACAGAATTATATATAATATTATATGTAAGGAGTTTCGGACAATAATTTTAGATATTTGTTTGTACTCGTATATTAGTGCAGAATCATTTGCAAGTGAGTGGAACATGTTGAACGGGCAGTGGACATTTATATTTGAGTAAAAATCATCATCTCAAAACGCAAATGTAGAGATCTTTTTGATACACATTTTATAGACATGGCTTCTTAACATACAGTGGCCTATTTTCATTCTGCATATATTAGAAACAATTCGTTTGGACAAGTTTATTTTTATGACATCAAAGATTGGGATTATATGTTATTCAAAGGAAATTTGCTTGTATTGACTGTTTTGATTTACTAACGATTCGTTTGCTTGCTTGTTCAGTTAAAGTATTACCGCAATACTGATTAGTAATTTATAACATTCAATGCATTGTGGGTGGAGAAAAATATTACTACAATATAATTAATTTTAAAATTGTTCTTGAATTGGTGACAAATTTCATCATTGATTAGATAAAAAGTAACATAGTAATTCAGTAAGCCAGTATTTTACTCTGAAATGGATATCTGCCAGAAGATTGACTTAATAAAGATAAAATAAGTTTTTATGAAATTTCTATTTAAAATCTTACGAATTATAATACTTAATATTCTATATCTGAGGTTATAGATTAGTTTATGTAAATTTAATAATTAAATATACCTCAGATTAATAGATTTTGTAGAATATTCTGGAAAAGAGATAATTGTTACATCAAAAACGTCGAATATTTTAAGATATTAGGGTACAACCTAAACAGCACAGTAATTCCCGCTCGATATGGCACTATATTTCATACGTTTATTTTTGATAAGTTTATTGCAAAGAAAAAAATTATGGATATTACTTTGAAACAGGGGTCGGCCGTGAATGAAAAAAATAAATAAATTTTAGCGCATGCTTATTATAAACAACATTTTTTTAAATGACAAAACATATTAAGCCTTTTTTTGTTGGAGGTTAGTAAACTAGCAGAAGTAGAGAAGTGTCTAATGACCATCTTTTAAGGCTCACATTGTTTGGCAATAGATTTCATGGAGAGTCTATGTGCTAGGGGCAATATCTCTTAATGTTATTCAGTAAAGTCGGTTGGGTCTCTATTCTACATGATGGTTCAACTACTATAATTTACTTTCTCTGAAGTGCAGGAAGACTTACAAATCTTCAAGAATCTGTTCTCAAAGATCTTCCATGATTATGGAAAATCTCTAGTGCGTTGCCGCCAGGTAACGCGCCGGGCATCTGTGCAAAAGGTCACCGGTTTCGACCCCTCCTTTTTCGACGAGCATTAGGAAGTATATGAATTGAAGTTATTTCGGTTATTAAAAAGTATTTAGTTACTCAATGAGTTTTTATCCTTCCTACTTCTGCATAGTTACTTGGACGTAACTTTTTCATCAACATCACCCTACATGTTCCATCAGGAACACAGAGATGACACAAAATGCCTCCAACCAGGTGGACCCAAAGCCCGGCACTACACATCCTCCCACTTTAGGTCGAGACTTTTACTCTTCGTATCCTTAACTCAGATGTAGTATGGATGTCCTGTTCCTCGAGTATCCTTGCGGGCTTAAAACAGAGCAGTTTTTGACCATGTAACAATGTACTTGTATCCATAATACGTGCCCCAATTACCTCCAACGCCTCACTCTTATTGTGGTGGCTATATTTGGTAGTTTGTAGTCTTCGAGTCTCTAGAACTTCTGTAAGTTAAATATTTTACGAAAATAAATCTATAATCTGACAATATGTTAGCTTAAACAGTAAGTTTTATTTTGGCATATGTATGAACACACTTTATCTGTATATATGTCATAATTAGCATCGGACCATCGAGAGATTGTGAGCTATATCAAGCGATAATGCTGCTATCATCTATTCGTACTGAGCTATCATTGCGCGAGATGGATGGATTTCTCAGTCTTAAACGAAAATATTTATAGTCTTATCAAATAAATAGATATTAATATTTCAACGTCCTTGGATTTATCTGTTATTTATTTACATACAATCAAACAATATATTGGCATGTTAACCGATACTGGGAAATGCACAAAATAAATACGCACATTATTTCCGAGAATGAATCAGATAGCAGATAGCTAACCAACTATCTATTAATGCGTTTTATTTATTTCTTAAGGTTTCATTTTATCTTTAAATCATTGAATGCGATTATTATTTCGTATTTATTGTGCTATTTATTTATTTATGTCCTAATATTTTTTTGTTTTTCTCTTAAGTTAGACATATGATATGTTATCATCAGGGCTGATTCTTTAAAGATATTGACTTCTCAGCTATTCCTAGATCTTTTTGGAGGTCTTCCTGGGGAACGACTGCCAGTGGGTATTTCATGCATTGCTACCTACGCAGGGATCTCTTGTGTTATCCATCTTTTTCACATAACTTCGCCAGTGTCTTCTACCTCATCCAATAATTTATTCTTCTAAACATTATTCTCTGAGACGGGTGTTTCTAACTCATGCAAGTGTTGCCTGTAATCATTTTATTATTAAATGGGAACATTTACAATAAAGCTACCAAAAATACTTTTAGCTTTACTTATTAGACACTGTGTTGCACATCTTTAATTAGTAGGTTTATTTCTCTATGGTAATCTTTTCCAACCAACCAACCAGTGTCAATCGCTGGTAGAGATTTAACAAAGTTTTTGAGTTACAAACATAAGAAATTCAAAAGTTGGAACAAACTAAAATAACTGTATATAATTAAAAATTGAAAAAAACAAACAATACAATGTTTTATTGTCACTTATGACTTGCAGAGGAGAGAAGCAGGTGAAAGAAAATATAAAATGATGTAAAAACACGCTATATCATTGAAAAGGGAAGTAATTATTGTAAGTCGCTGTTTGTGAGCCAAATAATTTTGTGGCAACTGAAAGCTGGTTTCAGTGTCTAATGGTATCGTCAGTAAAGGACATCGTGACAACTCTTCGAAGATTTCAATTGTTAGGGATGATTATTTTATGAAGTATTATTTTCTTTTGTGAATGAATGATTGAACGAAACACACGATTTTATTGTTTCGTACTAACTTGATTTACGGCTTTTTGACATACGGTTCGACTTTTTCACCTATGATTTAAAATATTTGACAAAATTTTAGTCTTTGTTTTTATTCGAGCGTTCAATGTACTATGTGAGAGTAGGAAATTATTTAAAAAAACAGTATATTTCCTATACAGCAGGTATTTTTATTTTAAGAATTATGCAATATAAAAATTGAAAATCAGTAAATAATTGTTTTAAAAATTATTTGTACACTTAATAAAAAAAAATACCAAAACAAAAACACGTAGGAAGTTTTAATTATTGGAAATTACTTTTTCCCAAGATAGTACGAAAGACTCCCGTGATCGAGTATGATTATCAGCCATCTTGCGGATAGAAGATGACGTGTTGGTTTATAGTGTGCAAACTGTTACACTTTAGCAAGCACAAACTCTTAACAGACCAACCTTAAAGTTCCGATGGAAAAAATGTCAAAATTCTAAGAAAATCGGAATTGTTTAACCTGCTGCAGCCCTCATTAGGTCGAGTTTTATAAAAACACTATTTTGGTCTCATTTCAGGACAGTGTATAATCTTTAAAATTGTAACTTTTAGCGTCAAAATTTAAAATATTTTTTACAGGCGACCTAAAAATGTTTATTACCCCTGCGCCAATCACAATGGACAGCATATAAAGAGTGAAAATGTCAATATCTCATAATGATCAATATCAATTAATAAATTTTATGTTTTTATTGACTCCAGGTGCACCACTGATTTGCATCTTAGAGGTCAGCCAAGATCCTTACATATCGACTCTTTAGAAATATTAAACGTGTTTAGTTGCTTGGCTTAGAAAATAATATTGTATTGTGTTATCGGGGCCGGCGCTCCCTTATTTGCAATGTGTGCGACGCACGCAGGTGACATATTGCGAGAGTAACTGCAAACCTTTTTATGGACATTTCGAGTCACTAAAAATAGTCTATTTTAGAAATGTGATTAGAAAATGATATATTTTACTTTTATTATATATAGTACAACTTAGCTGGCTTATTGTCATGTGGCACTTTCAATCACCAGAAATACGTTAAAAAAAGCCTTCAGTGAAAATCAGACTGGAAATATAAAAAAAAATTGAACTCAACGACAATTGAACCCGCAACTCCAGGGTAGGATGCCAGTTATCTTACCAACTACGCCACGGAGGTCATCATGGAGGAATGTTTTCTGTTTAATGAAATAAAAAATGCTTCTTTGTAAAACCGACCACACATGAGAAAGTAGTAGTGCCGGGCTGTCGACCTTCTTGAAAGGAGGCTTTTATAGCATCTATGTAACCTTGGGGGAAGAAATAAGGTGATAATGATTGAAAAAATGCATTTATTCTAAAAAATAGTAATATATAAAACCATCGAAGAGTAGTCTGGCGACTGTTTTTCAAAAACAGTAAATGTATCATTGTATGTAAAAATATATTGATAAATCATTTAAGTTTAAGTAGTTTATGTAAGAATATTAATCGAATCTTAAAGTATTTTTTCAACACCATATAAAACATATAAACAAAAGTTTGTTGGCTTTTAGAATCCATCATTTTAACACTTCATAAATCATATTAATTTACTATATGTATATATTTTTTTAATTCCCTTTTTACATATATTAATATGTTGTACCAAGTATCCGCCAACACATATTTATTTAAATTAATAATAATTTAAGTGTGATAACCATTTAATTTGTAATTTCAGGAAGATTTCGTAAGAAATTAAAACTCGTTGGAAACGAATTGGATTATGAGTGATATATTTAAAATTCAATTTTATATGTAGTCTATGAAAAAGTTTTTGAAGCGTGTATTTATTTACTAATGAAATTAAATCCAAATTGTGTAGATTTATTATTAAAAATTATGTTTATGCTTTCGCACATGGGTGGCATGTCACCTATTGACACCCCTGTGTTTTCCTTTTCGAGCATTGTAATATGGACATAGTACGGAAAAAGGATACAACCCAAATTTTGTTTGTTTTGAAACACTCGAAGAAACAACCGTGTTTTGAGACAGTCGAAGAAACAACAGTGGGTTGTATGGAATGTTTTTTGGACTAAGGACCACGAAATACATATAATACGAGTATGTATTTGATATTTTTGTATATTAAGGACTTCGATTAGATTATTCGATATATTTTGTCCTCAGTGAGATACAGTTGAAAGCCTAGTTTACAGGGGGCACGACTAATGAAAGACAACAAACCTACATCCATTAAAATTGTGTGTCCAAATTAAATTACTTGTTGTTTTTTCGCAAATGGTGTATAATTCTTGTCATGTGTAAATACAATAAAAAAAATATTAAATCTAAAAAAAAAATATTTATTTTCTAGATTTAATAATTTTTGCATAGATATTTCGTACATTTATTGTTTTTTCTTATGCTGTGGAGATCATTCATTAAAAACATGTTTAGTATCAGCCTATGAAAGAAGATGGAGTGAAGACATTAGAAATTTATTCTACAATAGATAAAATGGATGTTTTAAGTAGGCTGAAAAAAGGAGCTTTAATCCGCTTAATTTTTTTAACACCATATAATATATGATATATCATATTAGTAAGTTTTGTTTGCTGTTTGGAATCTCTCTTTTTAACTCTACTCTTTACTTTACCTTATGATATTGAAGTTACACTCAGAGATATGTAGATATAGTGTATGCTGTATTTAAAAAAAAATAGATTATTATACCGAAAAACTTACAAAATGAAACCTTTTACGTGTAACTATTGGAACCAAAAACTTAATTGCTTTTTTAAATAAGGAAATGCAATTGTACCTTCTCTAACCGCCTTGCCTCTAGGAAAGAATAATATTTCCTTACGATGTGTTCGTATACTCGTAAGAACATTGTGTTTAAAAATATTTTGATGAAAGAGCGATTCCGAGGAGACAACTCTTAATTCCGTATTCTGCCATACATTATATGAATATGGAATAACAGAACTATCACCATCTCGATGAAAATACGCCAAGTCAAGTCTCTTGTCTCCGCAATATTTATGTACGGTGCGGAGACGTGGACTCTTAGAGCAAACGAGAAACGTAGAATATATGCGTTTGAAATGTGGTGCTAGAGAAGGATGTTACGAATTCTACGAATGACAAGGCGAACGATTGCCGTCTATTTTCAAAGAACTGAAAATCACCAACAAATTGTCGACAATATGCCTACGAAGAGTCCTCCGAATCTTTGGACATACTGCGCGTGGTCAAGGAGATAGTTTAGAGAGACTTGTATTCACTGGCATTGTGAAAGGACAACGCAAAAGAGGATGAGTCCTAATTCGTTGGACTTGACAAGTTAGATACCAACAAGATTACCCTTAACAATTGCTGTTTGAACCGAGGTGTGCAGAGATGGATGGAGAGGAGTCGTCAGAGGCTATCATGTTAGTCACGATGCTCTGTAATGAGTTATATGACAGGATGACGATAGTCATACATTGTCACGTCATGTATTCTTCTAAATACACGCTATTACATCAATAAAGAATTTGCCATTTTATGTTTTACTTCAGACGAACTTAGAGCGTTCCGGATAGATTTTGGTAAATATTATTATAACATGTTTGATGTTAGCGACGTCTTTTAAACTGGTTAGATATATGCGACTAGTTATAACTTACGAGGGACATGTGTTGTAATGACTTCTGCAACTCATTAATATTCGTAAAATGCACATCTACCTAATCTAAAGAATTTTCTCAATGCATATTATTTATTGTACGAGTATACGCTTACAACAGGTTTAAAATAAGACTAATTACTAATTATTTAGGTTCATAATATTAATTTTATTCAATATTACATTCGTAAGACAAACTCCGTGGTCTATTCGGCAATAAGCTTGACTTCCAATAAACAGTTTCGGGTTTCCTTGGTCTAACGGTAAGCTTTTTTATTATACTTGCGTTGTATATAATAAGGCGTGCTCTTCCAACCAACCAGAAAGATGTTAAAGGACTGAAATATTTTTTTATAAAGTTTGATTCTAACGGGAATTCTAACTTTTTTAGTGCCATCGGTAATTGAAGAAGAAACCTGCGGATGGAAAATAAGTTTTAAAGGAACTATGTAGATCGCGTAGATCGATTAGTTGGTAGGAACTTTTATTGAATAAATATTACACAGGTTTTATCTAATACCTACTAAGCATTTTATAAGTTTTAACAAACTTATTTTCTTGTTATATTCACGCTTGTTTCTTTGTCGTTTAGTTTACAACTAGCCATCTTCTACGAACATAAATTTATCAAAATAAATAATAACAAAAGGACAATTATATAGCGCCATTTATGGAGCGAATTCTTCTCTGCATTCCAACTCGGGATTTCAACGCACTATTATTGATAGACTAAAACTTTACAAAATAAATATAAATAAGTTGGGCTTTAGGATATGAGAGTAGAGCCTTAGAATATGAAGGTAGTGGCTGCGACCATTAGATTAGGGATGTAAGACAGGTTTAAATTTCCTACCAAAAAATAAATACAATTCAGATTTTTATGATATTTTACCCTTATCATCAAGCCATTAAAGTGCTGTAGATAAACTACTCTACATCCACGATGGTCTTTGACTTTTTACAAGGGAGTCATTGAATATCTCAAAATGAGAGATCCACCAGAAATCGTATCCAAATTCTATATCACCAAACAATGTCACTTAGCGACATACCGCTTATGTCAACAAACGCAGATAAACATTCGGAAACATGGAAACGAAGCCACCGACTGTTTGATTAAAGATGAAACCATATCCGGTTCCTTCATTTTTCAACATAGCCTCTACCCAGGACATCATATTGCAGATTTAAAACTATTTATTTATCTGTTGGTCAAAGAACTGAGCTGCTGGAAGCAACAAAGGGTACACGAGTATTCAGATTAAAATCCACATCAAGTCTTGATTTCACAAAAAAAACCTACCCTAACGAATTGTACATTTCATGCGCAGAGTCTTACGTGTATAGTTGAGGAAACTCTTGACCATGTTTTCTTTGAATGTTCAAAGCGCGTTGTATATAATCTACAGGTATAATATAAATGTCCCCCGCCCGTTCAACATATTTCACTGTCTCTCATTTAATTTAAACTATTTTACATTCACATGTCTGAATGTAAATTGGTGGAAAACAACTGAAATATTTACTACTATAGTAGTTTTCCACATATTTTATAATTTTCTTACAATTGTCAATGCCATAAATCGTCCCTTTTATATAATAGAGAGCTTAATTAATAAAAAAATATAATACAAGCCTTCTAGCACAACCTTGTTGTGTTTTTCTAAATGATTATGCCCAAAAAATGATAAAAGAGATCAGTTGACCGAAACCTGCATTACTAAACTTTTATTATTCTACCACGTCAAGTAAAGCCTTTCTGTTCTGTTCTGAGACAGGCGATATACAATAGTTCTTCAACTCTCAATATATTCCTTCATAAAATTATAACTAAAAATAAAAAAAGACAACTCATATATACCCTCATTTTGTAGTAAAAAGCCACCGTAATGCACTGCCATGATTTCAAGTCTGAAGAAATAAAAAAAAGAACTTGAAAAAAAAAATCGGCCGTTTCTTAGTATAATGATAAGTCTAATACATACTAAAGAATAATTGGATGTTGGGTGAGATTATAACAAACGTTTGATGAGTTTATATCAATCAGAGACATCTCCTTATACCCTAATCTCGCACACGCAAGTCATCAATGAATGCCGAAACAGCTGCGTGAATTGCCTTGGATGACATCAAACGAACCCTATTGATTATCCTCTCGAATCTTCACTATTGATGGTTTCGATATTTTATGAATTGTAAAAAAATCGGTCGTGTTTTGAATGTTTTCATTAAAGATAATCTATCGTTTAATAAATGACTTTGACACAAGAAGAATCTTATGTCCTACAACACTAAACATACACAAAAAAAGGATACGTCTTCAGTATAATATTTTATAGGAAAACGTAATCAAAAACAGCTTTTTTATCCATGTTTCTTATGCAAATGTAAATTGATAGCTATCAAATAGGAAGAAGCGCTCTAAAAATTGAGTTAAAAAATACAATCCAAAACGAGAAACTAAATTGGCTTTTTTTTGTGTTTGATAAATAGTTCTTTAAGTTTTTGAGATGAACGTCTTAAAATATTAAATTAGACAGTGTGGGATGTTGCTAAATAGTAAAGTTATGTATTTCTTTCTACTTGTGTGTAGCCGTGAGGCTGTGTGGGAATACTTATTTCAATCATAAAAATTAATAAAATGCCTCTGACGATAATTGATTAATAAAAAATAATTGAGTCTTTTAAAAAAACTCGTTTGATCAGACAAAAGTATAAACATATCAGACGCGTATATTCAAACAGAGTCAATTCTAGGTTCTTAGGTCTTATTACACAAAGGGTTTTCAAAACATTCACGAAGCTTTTTTTCGATTAACTTGGACTATGCCAGTATGAAGTCTGTTTGTAACTTGGACTATGCCAGTATGAAGTCTGCTAGATAAAAAGTAATCTTTCATACATTCATTTCGTACAGTAGCACTTGTGCAAGACAAGCATGCATATATAGATACAGTGAAACCCCGTTTTTAAGTTTTTTAAGGGACTGATAAAAAAAACGTAATTAGAGGGAAAACGTAGATTCGGGGCTAGAAAAAAAAATGAAAAATTGAAAATTATTTTTTATTTAGACAATCACGCAAATCGGAAAACTTTTTTCAGTCGATTCGCGTTTTTTTATTATCGTAGCCAAAGTTGTAACGGATATCCCCTAATCACTTGCGAGCGAAACACGTGAACCAACATTTTTCAAATTTTCCTTTTCTCTTGAATCGATAATATTTTTCTTTGCTGAGACATAATTTGAAGGGATTCAACGAAAAATTAAAAGAAATGAAAAAAATGTAAATTGACACACGAAATACACGACAATTGAAATTGTATGTACACGACTGACACGTTTAAAACACAAGCATAGATTGACCAAATACATATACAGTCTGCCTGCCTCTGATTCGCTAAACTTCCCACCAATTGCATCGTATTACACGACTCGTGTAACCTTGACCATGAGCGCTGCAGGTGCACACGTGCCTATAAATAGAAACAACACATTTCTGATTCCTAATATTCATTTCAAATATTTTAAATCGTCGCGCATTTAATTAAATATGTTTATAAATTGATTTGCATTTTAAATATTTCAAACGTAAATTGCGGGAAATAAAAACGTAAAATCGGGTACTAAATGTACTAAAATAAAACGGGATTGGAAAAATTGAACGCAAATAGCGGGAAAACGTGAATTCCGGGCACGTAAAAACGAGGTTTCACTGTAGCACCTAGCCCATGGAGCTCGTTTATAAAATAAATTAAAATATTTATTTATTTCTAACATAACAGTATATACATATTGTACATGCATACCATTACGCCTTTTCCCTGTTGGAGTAGGCATAGATTATAGAGCGCCAGACTTTTCTATCGCACCACACATCTCTTGACCCTTCAACATCCATACATCTTCCCATAAAACTACAATTTCTTGACTTTTTAGATTTCTCTCCTCCAAATATTATTTACTTGATCAGCCATGTTTTCCTTTACGCTTTCCACTCACATTTGCACTGTATATTGGTTTTATTAGTCTTCTTCGTTCATTCGTTCTACATGCCCAAACCATCTCAGAATATTGTTCTTTATCTTATTAAGTACATCAACCTTTTCATCAAGTTCACTTTCATACATAATCACTTTATACATTATCACCTCATGTATTCTTATTAGTGTATGCATTTTAATAGCATCAATTCGCCTCCTTTCAGTTTTTCCATGTCCATAGTGAGAAGTATGAATAATAGAAGATCGTGCATGACGAGATGTGTGAATGTGGATCTGTTCTCTCTACGTACCATGTATGTATAATAATTTGTTGCCAAAGTATATTAAAAACTGTTTGACGTACACTTAGACCATTTAACATACTAACCCACGAGAAGTCCAGATGACTTTCGGCTTCCAAAACCTAAGTTGACTAACAAAGTCAAAATGGTTTATACTAAAAGTTTAAAGTTTCTAACTGAGTACCAATAAGTTTTAGACATACCGAGATCATTAATATTTTTCGTTGTTAATTTATTTTATATGTAACTGATACATTAAAATATTGTTGAAAAAGAAAAAAATGTAAAAAAAAACGAAATAAATAAGCAAACTAAACGATTCCGGAATAGTGTTAAAAGGGGCCCAAATGGAAATAAGACTGGTCCTTGGTTCAGTCCAGACATGTGTGCAATATTTATATTCTCCGATAATTGTACTTAATTTATTATAATATTATCGATAGCATAGGTAAAAGTCATTTGGGATTATAATTTATGTTTTGTATAATTGAAATTATATTATATTTTCCCATCTTAGGCAATGAGGAGTTTTAGTCATCATAATCGACCAAACGAAGACTCGATTTCCGCTTTTAATGGCCGCAACGACTTCTCGATAAAACAACATCTGCTTTTTGCAGTGGCCCATTATTATATTACGAAATGGTAGGTTGTAAAATTATACATTTAACTGCTATTCATCTCCAAGCCTTAAGCGTTTTGGTCTTGTAAAATTGTATTTATCAATTCGTCTCAATTTGTATTGGCTTTCAATTCTTTGTGAAAAGTAAACTATGTTTTTGTTTAAATATTCTCAGGCTATTTATGTGATAAATTGAACCTTCTGTTTTTGCAATTGATCTATTTAATTAAAAGTCGGTGTTGCGTTTAAAGTTTTTTTTAAATATAATTATTTTTTTTACTTAATCTACACATTTGCTGATTGAAGTCTGGCATTCGCTTAAAATCTCTTTTACATCATCCTATGGTTGATAGGAAGATATTGATTGCTACATGAGGTAAGCCAAATGATCTTCTTAAACCTTCGTTCCCTTATTTTTTTGGAAAGATTCCTGTATATACCAAATTTTACTCCTGCAAAATCTGCTCTTTCCGATTTTGGACTTTGCGGACATTTGTTATTTTGATATTAATTGAGGTCTTAAAATGTTTGCCTGAGATTGAGTTTTAAGTACGATCATGCTAGAAAGAGCTCAACTAGTTGTATGTAAGAAATATACGCATAATTCACATATTGTCACTATTGTATTATATAATATCCTTAACTGTTATCTTACAGAAAATATTCAGCTTCTTTCTAATCATGGACTTACGCTGGGGTTACGCATGGGCCACGTTCAAGCAAAGATCGTTTATTGGCTTTCCCAGTTAAACAATTTTTTTACGTTGTCCTTTACTAACCATTTAGTGAGACTCTGGAACCAGTAATCAATTGATACTTGACTCAATCCATCATTGGCATGTTTTAAAAAGCGACTAAAAACCTTAGATATCAAATCAGTAACATAACGTGTTGCATTCCCAATTTTCCTTTCCTCTTCACTATTCCTTCTTTTCCCCTTGATTGACGATATCTCATTTATATTTTTATTGCATACACGTAACATATATATCGTTCATGAATTTTCTACAGATAAAATATTTGAATAATTTTTGAGACTATAAAGTTGGAAAGATTTCCACCTGGCAATAATCCCGCTAAATTGTTATACAGTGTTATATGTACATAAAGCATTAATGTTAAATAAATAGACCCAACAGTTTGTATTATATAATATACCACGAAATAATATACAATACGATCTATGTCACGATTTAACATTTCTTGATCTGTGCTGTGTCTTTCTGAGTTTTACGTACTATCGGTTTCTTCTACTTGGATACTCCATCTTATGACTGATAGGGTTATGTTTATTTAATCAAAAGTCAGACGATTCGAGTTTTCGATACTGTGTGGTCTTTAAAACAGTTTTCTTTATTGTTAATAATTAAAGTTTTAGCTATCGGAACTAGTGGAAAATAATTTGTAAAACTGAAGCGTATTTACAAAATGTGTAAAATCATGGTTCACAATAGTATTTTAGTACCAACTTTAAGGTATGGGGTGAAACGTGGACGTGTAAAAAGACTAAAAGGAGCCAAATAAATGCTGTAGAATTGGTACTCGGAGAAAAATACATGGAATGGCAACGTATGATGGAATATGGAATGAAATACCAGTTATGAGGTAGTGTAGCTGATAGCTAAATGTGAACTTAAGGTTGATGTATTGAGCAAAATAAATAAGAACACTCTGATATGGTTTGGGAAGTTGGAATGGATGAGGGAAGAAATACTTATTAAACAAATATATGTAGTATAAATGTGAGTAGAAGGCGTAGTAGAGGAAGACCAAGGAAAGTAAGGTTGGATCAAGTGAATAATATTTTGAATGAAAAAAAGACGTAGATAGTCAGAGAAATCGTAGGAGTTGTGTGAGAAGGTGTATGAATGTAGAAGAGGTTGAGTGTATGTTTCAAGATTGGAAAATCTGGCGCTCTGCCCTTTCTACCTATTCTGATAGGGAAATGGTATGCGGTATGTATGGATTTATCAAATTGCACAAAATGTTATCAGTTTATTGAATAAAACAGGAATTATTGACGATTTTGTGTTTCAAATAAATGATTCCATGGTATGTTAAGAACATCAGTAAGTCTCTAGTCGATTAGAAATGTCTTAATCTCATCAGGCCCACAAGCAGTAGGCAGTAAGGAGATAAATAAGACATTGAAGCAGTCTGTGGTGGCAGGAGAAGTGGTGGCAGCGCGGCCAGTCGGCCCATGATTTATGGCGCTTATCTCCGCAGCACTCTTGGTTTCCTGCACACAATCTCGCTCCAATTAATCCACACATCGCCACTTTGTAAAATGCATCGCATTTTATTATACCTACTGCTAGATGGGCTGCTCAACCAAACTGTTGCTACTTAAAAAGCTGGGTTACTTTTACAATCGTCAATGAGAGTGTTTTTAGTAAATCATGGGGTTCTCTAGGGATCTGTGTTTGGGCCATTGACATAAATATTTTATAGTAAGTGGCTTAAACATGCGATTTGCTGAGATATGTGGTTTTATTTTATTACTTTATTGACATTCATTCATATTTTTTAATTATACCTATCGTTAGATTAGGTAGATGTTGGCATGATAATATGGAAAACTTGGATAATACAACAATTTTATCCATGGAAATGCTAAAAAAGTCAGGTAGTTGAAACCCATTTTGAGAGTTCCAGAAAAATGACTTGGAGTCAACACCCAAAGAGAGACCGCTCTGAGAAATAAAAAAAAACAATAAACCTTCTTTAAGATTAACTTTTCAGATAAGATTCCGATTACAAAAATGTACATTGGTTGAACTGTAAATAAATATACTTACTTTTAATTCAAATATGCTCTACGTGCTTCGCAATTCTCCTTTACATTCCTCTTTGCTCATATATATCATAAGCATAAGCTTCTGCTTGAATGCATTTTGCTTTATTTGACTGGATGATGACAATTTCTTCATAAATAAGCCCGTGGAAGGTTGTGTGTGTTTTTATAGATATTTTGTGATTCGTTGTTGTTCATTTTATAGAAGCCTTATAGTCAGTTAGTCAGTCGCTTTCTAGTGAACTGAAATAATCCAAGTAATTGATTATATCCAATACAATTGTTGAATTATCTGAGCTATTTTCTAGCATCGTTACAAGTTGAATAAAGTCGATGTAGTGATAAAAAGAGTCTGAATGAATGTTTGTCTCAAGATAAAAGACGTATTGAAAAGTGAAAGGAAAAATATACAGAGACTCAGTCGTTAGAAATAACAGAAAAACTTGCCCCTAGGTATAAGATTTAATACAATACTTAGAAATTATCGAACGACACGAAGACAAGGTGTTAAACTAGGTAACTTAAGAAAGTGGATTGTGCTGAAATACTAATAAAACGTCTTTTGCGAATATCGAAGCATCTAGGGGACAGCAAAAGTACCATGTAGTAATGGAATCAACAATTAGTAACTAACATTCAGTTTGAGAATTGAAGTTTGTTGATAAATGTGAAGGAACACTTCTATGGCGTTTTGGTAAAGAGGTACAAGCCATCAATTACTTATTTGTCAGTTTGAAGTTTTGCAGCACTTGTATTCCTAAAATACAGACCTCAGTTAAATTTTAAAGGTTAACTTTGAATACATAAATAATTTATGTATTCAAAGTTTACCTTTAAAATTTACCTGAGGTCTGTATTTCAGGAATACAAGTGTTGCAAAACTTCAAACTGACAAATAAGTAATTGATGACTTGTACCTCTTTACCAAAACGCCATATACTTGGTCATCATTTTATAGATTTTTATTGTGGAGTTAAAAAAGTAAGGCTTATGTGGGAAGTTATTTTAATTTGTTCCTTTGATGAATAATTTCCAGAATTTTACTTTTAAGCCTTTAACATATCATATCTTATTAATGATATTACATTACGGTGGTTGTGTTTTTGAGTCAATGGATGAATAGAAAATAATTTTTTTACATTTTCAGTATTCTTGTCACACATTATTTAGAATCTCGAAGAAATTATATACGATAAAGTCAATTGTTTTACTACTTTTGAAGTAATTTTCTTACATAACGTCTACTAATAGGCTTATTTCCAAATAAAACAATCTCAATATTTATTTATTTAATCTTTTACTTTAAAATATTAATTTTTTAGTGTTCAAGTTGAAATTAAAGCTTTGGTTGAGAATTGTTTATTTTTAAAAGATTTTAATCCCTATTAAATTATATAATTTTGGTACGTTATGGTAAGGATGGCCGGGTTGTAGTAGAAATTTGCGGGTCAATTTTTGGAAATTTAAAATACATAGAAAAAGCTTGTGTTGCAATGGAGGTGGTAAATCATTAAAAAACCACAAGAACTTCATTCAACAAGGTAACCGGTGGATAAGGGAAATATAAAACTACGAGGGATGGAGAAGTAAGGCCTTTGTCCTGTAGTGGATTGATACAGATTTAAATAATTATAACACACCATTTCTCTGTTTAAGTGGCAAGAAAGAATGGAGTGGCAATTTTTTTCTATCACGACACACTTCCTTCGTCTCCTCTACATTCATTCAACTTTTCAGAATTCCTTCTTTTTTTATTGCTTTTTTATTTCAAAATCTCATTCCGTTTGTCGTTCAGAAATTAACGCAAACGTACTTTTAGCGGTTATCTTCTACTACGACTCGCACTCATGCTTGCATTATAAATAACGACCTCTGTGGCCTAGTTGTACGACGCCTGTGTCCCAGCCCGGAAGTTGCGGGTTCAAATCCCGCTAGAACCCAGATTTTAAAAAAAGATCCAGTTCGGTTTTTCCTTCAGTCAACTTAAATAGCTTTGTGGTTGGTTGGAAAAGATTGCCACATGGCAATAAATCCGTCAGATTGTAATTTATACAACGAAAGTGTAATACATTATAATGCAGTAAATATATTTAGTAATTTGTCCATCACACACCTATTCAATCCGTTGGACCCACCACAACGTGCTTTTTCCCTCACTACAAAAAAAAAACATAAATTTTAAGTCCACGTTCATTCTTGAAATTAGCATTTCTTACTCTATGATACATCTGCACATTACATATTTTTCTCAGCGCATGTATTTCCACCACATTAACTCAGCTCCATTCATTCATTTTCCACATCCACGTTTCACTTAATAAATGAACGTCGCGAAACCTTATTTCAATATCCCTGAATTCAGTTTTTCCATTAACTTGTAAACATTTGCTTTAGAGAAAACCGGTATAGAAGGTAAAACTTTATTTCCGTTTCTGTCTTTCTTTTTCTACTAAAAATTTCTCCATTAGTCGACCACATTAGTAAAGCCATTAAGACGTCAATGAGAGAATTGCAAAAACTTCGTCAATTTTATATGTTTCATGAAAAAATATGATAAGCGTTATTCGAATTTTTTTTAAATTTATTTTTGTATGATTTTCTTCAGGAAAATGTGAGGAATCAGATTTAGAGAATCTATGGAAGGGTAGACATTGTAAGTAAAATGAGGAACCTTAATGTGTCAAACTTCTAAGTAAAATCGCATGTTACTTAGCAGTTTCATTGTATCTTTCAAATCTGTGTCTGAGAGTTGTTCCTTCGAGGAGGAGTTGAACTTTGGGATAGATTTCCTCTTCATCGAATATATTGATTGTTTCAAATCGATCTCATAGGGTGGAAAAATATGAGAGGGTTTCTGCGGTTTCTGGTCTTGTAGTGTGGAATAGTCTGTTTCTCAAATAAGAGCGCCCTAGAGGAGTCTGCTTTCTAAACGGTGATATATAAATCGACATTTTACTATATTTTTTTAGACTAAAATCAAGTAAATATATATTCATACGTATGATCATGCCATGTCTCTTGCGGGGTACACATAGAAAACAAATCTTCGTATTTTTTAATCCAAAGACAGAACTTTCGATTCCTTCAAATGTGTACACCCCGTGATGCTTCTTATACATAATTACTTTATCTTTTTTCGAAATCTGGTCTACCAGATCGAGCCACGTTTTCTAAGTTCTCATATTTGATGAACACCACTGGCTTCTGAATTTCAATAGGTAGTTTTTTTAAACTAGATAATTAATCCGCGCCATGCACGGTTTCAGACCTTTTTATAACGTTTTTTAAACATTCTCGTACATAAAATATTCATTGCGTTAACTATTTATTCTATTAATATAATACATTTTATATCAATTCTCAAAAAAAAAAAAAATACAGCATTAATCAAGACAATAGCACTCCGACACATCAATTGACAGCTGAATGTCAAAATTATAAAATCTTCACTTCGACTTTTCTTTATTCATCAGTACGCGAGTAAAAACAAATGATTTCAATGTAATTGAATAACAACACGCTCATAATTTTATTTACAAAAGTAGAAATATTGTGACATCTGTTATAACAAATCAGAACTATCTAAATTATTATCCACAATTATGTGATATTTGGACATCTGTTTTTAGATTTACGCTTTGTTTTCGTTTTGGACGAACTTAAGAGGGTTGCAGATATATCTGGGTAATAATTATTACAATTCATTCATTCCACATGTCTAAGCTATCTTAACGCTTTTTTTTCGTGTTACTAACCGCATCCAAGTCTATACATTTATTTCTCATGTCCTTCATTCGTTCATACCATAACTACTGGGTTCAGGAGGCCCTGTTCTGTAACATACAAAAAAATATCTATAAAAACATAAAAACAAAACTGAATTCGTATATTTCATCCACACAATACACATATCGAAATTTCAATATATTTTTAGTGATCTTGGAAATTTTTAGAAAAAAAATAACATTAAAAAGGACTATCGCTGTGGTGCAGATGCATGGTTTAAAAAGCAAAAACGTCCCTTGAAAGGTCTATCCATACATATTGAAAAACCTTTGTGGTGACAAAATTAAATTTACTTGCAAAAATAAACATTAAAGTAATTAATTAAGCGAGAATGAATAAGGGGAAAACAGGCTCGTAATAAAAAAAAAAGAAGATATTTTAAAAAGTTGTGGCGCTTTGGTTTGGGCCCAGTAAGAACATTGGCTGTTTTTTACTTTTAATCTATGATATCTAAATTTATTCTACCTGCGGTAATCGAACTCCAGAAACACCCAGGCTGGAAGACAGGCATTATACCGGCTAGGCTACGGAGGTCTTCAGTGGACCAAGGAGTTGAATTGGGCAATGTGTTAATTTATTGTTTAGCTCCTTTTTGACCATTAGTTAAATGTTATTTTATTGTTTAAATATATATCACGTTCGGTATTATCGTAGTTAAAATTTGTCTGAACATAAAATGTGGTCTGTTTTTTATTCGTGTATGGAGGACTATTGATTTTTCCGAAATTATGAAGTACACCAAGGGTTGAATTATGTGGTACATACTTATAATTAGGTCTCACAACTTATCAAGTTGATGAGAGTTTATGGCTGAAGTATTAAATAATGAATCAACAATCGGTAAACATCAACCTATTTCTTCATGTTTATATGTCCGAAGTAAGATATAGGCCAAAACCAAGTTTACTAGGGGCACGACAAATGAAAGGCAACAAAACCAGTTTCATAAAGAACTTGTCTTGTTTTTTATACTATGTATGCATACAATTACTTGTTATATAAATAAATAAAAAAAAGTTTTAAAATAATTGCGCTCTTTTTTTATCACAAGTTATTTGATCCCATCACCAAAGAAGTAATAGTAGAAATGCTACTAGTCTTAAGTGATCATCAGGATTGCGTGCATATATGAGTCACGACAGGATAGCAGACTGTGGATGGAGCACGCAGGCGAATTGCTTTGGAGTGGATGGGAGCCACCTCTTCACTGTTATGCACTGATGTTCCCTCCTGGGACTCGGTGAGAACTGTGGGAAGCGGCAGTTATGGAGGAGATTGTTGCCGAGGATCATTTAGTGGAAATCTGTTTGAACCTTCCAGAAATTCAAATGGTTCTTCCTTAAATGTCAATGAGTTATTTACGCGTTGTCTCAGATGATTCATAAATAAATATTTTCTCTGTCAAGTGATATTCGATAGACTTATTTACATTTTAATTATTGTATAATTTATGTTATAATGAACCCTTTACTTTTTCTTTACGTATTAATGATTTAGCAATTTTCTGTTTAAAAGTTTTAATATTATATTATTTTATGCATTCTTTCTTCAAAACGTGAGCAGAAAATTCTCAAGAAATTGTTCCTGCTTTTCGACCAATTAAAAGCCTCCTGCTGACAAATTATTCTGCCTTCTCGTTGCACTCTCTGATTCATGTAGTTAAATAAATTAATTTGAATTGTAATATGTTTTTTATATTGTAACATGGTACTTATTATATCAACAACTGTAAGTGACCCACTAAAAATCATACTGTTAAAACTATTTATTTTACATTTTAGAGGTAGCGAAAGATGTGTTGCGATTGGAAGCTCTAGTTGTATACCAACGGCGTGTATAGGGAAACGGCGTGATGGTGTTATGCACGTAAAAATAAATGAACATTTTTGTCATTGTTTTATAAACGACCTCCATGGCATACGCTTTCACTTAGAGGTTCGGATTCAAATCCTGATAGTGCCAATAAATATCTTAGTGAAATAGTATTGTATAGTTTGATTCCTTCGCATAACAGGCTTTTGCCATTTATAAATTTATTTAATTCAACCAGTAATATGACCAATCAGACAATCTACGTTGTCTAGTTGGTAACTCTTAACCCGGAGGTTGCGGGATCGACGGTTTCTGTTGGTACCCAATTTTATTAAAAAGGAATTAGGTTTTTTGCTTATTGTATTATGTACAAGCTGAAACATAGTACAGCTAACGAGCTTATTGCTTTGTAATAATTTCAATCAACCTGCTTATTAAGTCGTTTAAATTCATGACTGATTTATATTAAAAATATATAGTAAAAATGTCTAATCTCTAAACCATAATAGTATGACTAAAAGCTAAGAATTCTTTCAATGATAAGATAGAGAAACAAAGGAAAATCAAGATGAATGGATATTCTGAGAAGTGTAATATTTTTTCAATTATCTTGAACGGGAATAAGGATGGTACACAACCGATCACTGTTAGTTTGTTCTACAGTCGTGCCGCGTGGACCGCAAGAGAAGATGTATAATAAAATGAGGGGTTTCTCTTAAGGACTTGTTAACACACGAGTGTTTTTGAAAATATTGTGACATGATAATAAACCCGCCAGATTGTACTCTATGCAATGAAAGTGCAATACAGTACAAATATGTGTCTGAATAGGGTCTATAACAATACACCAGCCACCTCACAAGGCTCATTGCCTATTCTGAAACAGCTGACTGACACGCATGAATATTTAAACATACTCGTATGCGAGCTGAGAACGGTTCGCTTTATTTAACAACTTTCAGCAAAAAATTGTTTTCTGGTTTATTTCTTTATTTTGTTAAAATTTTAACTCTTATTTCATTTCTAGAATTTTAGAAAAGACGTTTGTTTTACTCGTGTCATGATTTTATATATTTTTATTTTGTATTCACCACCATTTTATGAGAGTTCACTACCGGTTTAGGAAACCTCCATCTTACTAGTCGGGTGAAGATGAACTGAAACTCATTTTATTTTTACTTTTTACGTTGCCGTGAAACTGGGGTTCTGTGTATGTGAGAGTGTGTTCATTTATATTTAAAACAATTGCCGTACATATTTATAGAGTTTATAATTATATTAACTGTTTATTTCTTATATTCTTTGTGTATTATAATTTATTGTAAATACAAGAGTGTGGGCTGTAAAGCATCTGATGTCGGGCTCGCCCTCTATTAGTGGGGTTGTATCTCACTCGACTAGGGGGTTTATGAGATGACCTCACACCCTTTGATAGCTTGTCTCATAAATGTATTTTCTTTTACGTTTCCTTAAAATATGTGTGTAATTTCAAAATATACGAGTATATATACACCTAAATACTGTTTTTATTTAACACAATAAAGCTATTTTTATTTAATATTTATATTTACTGTCTTTCGACCACGCTTTCCAAAAGAATACTACCATACGTATAAACTAATCTAAATAGTAGTAAGTACCTGTTGGGGTAAGGAAGGGGTTCAGAAACGTACGGCGCTCGGTAACCAAGTCACGGAGGTGTGGGAACACGGATATCGGAATAGTTTAACGGTCACCATTCACCATTCTTCATTGTTGGGGTCAGGCGGGCACCCTGTACGGGTGCGACCGCTGCAGTTATGCTACTACATTTACACGTCCTTTCCTCCAACATCTAAGATCTTTCTACACACTTACATATCATCACGCTGTGTTCCTTGCGAAATAGGCGTACATATCTCGAAACTAGTTTATTCTAGCACACAACTTTCGCATCTTCCACATTCATACATCTCGTCATGCACAATGTTCTATTATTCATACTTTTCCCATTAAATTCAGCTATGTTTTCATCGAGATTTTTCTGCATAGTTTTAAAACCATTTCAATCGAAGAGTTGTTTCAAGAACTTTCAACGTATTTTTGAAGGACAGTGGAGATTTTTATAATATTGTTCAAATGAAATATATATGTAACATACAAAGTCTTTGAAAGGTAAAAGCGAGGAGTGAAGAATATTTAGAAGTCGTGAATGTGAGGAACCGATACAATTTTGATGTTATTGCCTTTTATCATAAATAAGGATTGTTTTCGGTGCTGTATTCATGAACGATATCGGTATGTTCCATATCTCGGTGGATTGAACCTCTTAATGAACTTTGTAGGCATAAATGAGTTTTATATACGTCACAAACATTATATAAAACAATGAATTTTAAAACAGATACATGAAGCCATGGGTAAAAAGTAACGAATAACTAAATAATGCAAAAGGTTTCACATCTTTTAAACATTTTTTTTGGTCAATATATCACTCACTTTCGATGTAACATGACACTAGTCTGACCTAATCACTGCTTTAATAACAAACTGGGATCATTCTGCCTGAAGAGAGCCTCGGGGTATATACCTACTAGGTAGATACGCGTTTGCCGAGTATTAATGGAATAATTGAAATAATAATGCAATTTATTATTATATATACTCGTATTATAATTACCACATCTAAATATATACAGAATTGCGATAAGTATAAAAAATCAGCTATCCAACTGATAACTGCCATCAGCAAGAATACCTCTAATGTTCGGGCAGATACGTAGATTATTGAGACCTTGACTTAAAGCGGGATACGCAGGAAATTTAAAGTCTTAAATATAATGGGTTTGTGTTACTTAAATATATACAATTTTGCGTTTCTTTGCGTCATCGACTAACTGTCAACCGTTCGATTTAGATACGATGAAACATCAATAAAATACAATAAGATGAACCTATCGATTAAACTGCACCAACTGATATCACGACTATCTGTTGTTGCCATTATACCATAAGTATTGGATTCCCCCTTTATTTACACACACACATGTGTAAGTGTATGTCAGTAGGCAGAGTGAACAGTTCTCGAAACTTTTCTATCCAAACGCATAATTATCGCTTTTTTTATATTTTTCGGTTATAAATAAATTCATTCATATTTAACCAACGCAGCCTTTGTTATAAAAGAACATATTTCCATAACAAGAAAACAAAAAAAAATCAAACAAAAACAGCAATCAAACAAATCGCAAAATATATTACAATACATAAAAAAATAAAATCAACAAAAAAAAACATCCAAGTTAGAACATATAATCAGCATGGAAAAATATTTCACATATGCACAAAACAGAAAAAAAATGACAGAAATACATGTTTGCTTCTTTTGTTTTATTAATTTATACATGACAAGAAATTTAATAAATACACATTTTATGAAAAAACAACAGGTAATTTAGAGTGAACACAATTTAAATGGATCTGGGTTTTTTGCTTTTTATTTGTCGTGTTCCTAATGAACTAGGCCTGTATCTAGCTGAGGAGGACATCAAAAATAAAACTTACTATTGCACTTTTTAATTTAACAACTGATTTAAATTTGTTAACGATTAACTAAAAATTAAAATTAAAATAGTTATTAAAAATTAATATGGCATAAAAATGTCAAATTGAAATGCACTCGTATGTTAACTGTTGCATGCTGATAACAGCAATCTAAGTGGAAAATGAAAATGATGTAAATCGTATAACCATACACCTAAATGGTTCCTTTTGTTCGGTTGGTTGGAAGGGATTACCACATGGTAATAAACTCGTCAGGTTATACTGTAATACAATAATTTCTTAACTTTAATGGATATAAAGTAAAATATTCTCTTTTGTTACTATCACATCTGTTCTGAATCCAAGTTAATTTAATTGTTTTTGGTTGCGTAATTAATCCAGTTTTCGTGTTTTGGAAGTAAACTATTTATTGCACATTGATTTAATGATAATTTATTTCCTGCATTAAAAAAAAACGATCGTTATAAATTTTAATTATAGCATTAAATTTATTGTTTTAGTCTAGACGAAAATTTTATACCGATTCTTGAAATAAACACATAAGCTTTGCAATATACAATACGTCGTCATACTTTTAAGTTCTCAAAGTCGATAAAAGTTTGTTTTTTTATATTTTTTTATATCTTGACTTTTATTTATCTTTTCTTTCTAAATTGTGTTCTATTTTGTTTGATTCTCAGTACTTGAATCTTAAGTCTTAAGTTTTATCACTAAATCGTGATTTGAAAAGTATGCTTGAGTATGAAGTATAATTAATTCTAAATTATTCGGAGAATTATTTTTATTTAACTTTTTGAACTATTGAGAAAACAACAGTGATCACTCTTACGTTTTTGTATGATTTTTAACTGAAAATATGTTTAAAATTACCTAAGTTTCGACTTTTACTCTGTAGTTCTTTGTTTAAAAACTGATATATTGTGAATAATATCAACGAAACAGCTTCGTGTCTAATGATTTCTTTGTAGACAAATTTGAAATAAAACTGAATGAAACATTGGATTTTAGTATCAATTTCTTTTGAAAATAGGATTAAATTAGCATATAATATTTTAGGTTCTGAATAAATAAGAATATTATATGGGTAGATAATTATTTAAATTTATTACATTAAAAAAATGATGTTTTGTTACTGCAATCATTCGCGGGGATTTAATATATGAAAAATCAATCTGAGAAAAAACGATACATAAGTAAAAAAAAAAAATCAGCAACATTGGCGAGCTTGCCAAAGTCAAGGAATTTTGAATTTAATTCATATAATACATTCTGCAGTCCTTTGCTTTGACAGCGACGTGCATATAAAACTTTCCACCAATCTCAAACACGCAATAAAGTAGCATAGAAATCGAACGGTTCAAGACGAGGGAGTTTTTATTACTAAAGCGCGTTTAAACGCTGACTATGGTGCACCATCATCCTATCATGTAGCTCATGACTGAGCATCGTGAGCATCGTCACTTCTTGGCTCGAAGGGCAGTTGTTAAGGGTAGTCCAGTTGCATCTCTCACTTGGTCAGTCCAACGCATTAGGATTATTCCTCTTGTGCGTCGTCCTTCCATGCCTCCAGTAACAACAAACCTCTCCAAACAGTATATTTGACCACGAGCAATGTAACAAAATAATCGAAGAACTCGTCATAGGTATATTGTCGACAATCTGTTTGTGATTCTCAGTTCTTTGAGAATGGAGGCGTAAGTTTACCTTGCTGTCCATGGCATTCGTAACAGCCTTCTTCAGTACCATATTTTAAATGTATCTATTCTACGTCTCTCACTTGCTCTAAGTGTTCAAGTCTCCGAACCATACATGAATATTGTGAAGACGAAGAGTCTTAACAAGGCGCATTTTCATAGTTCCGCTCTTCCATATATTTTCCAGCTATGGTGTATTCAACATAAATTTTCCAGCTATGGTGTATTCAACATAAATTTTCCAGCTATGGTGTATTCAACATAAATTTTCCAGCTATGGTGTATTCAACATAAATTTTCCAGCTATGGTGTATTCAACATAAATTGACAATTGCAAATCTAAGAATTTTCCTGCTAAATGCCCGAACGACATGAAGTTCACGAGCTGCTGTCACAATGGAATGTCAAACTGCCGAAGCCAATGGCTGAAAATGGTATTAAGCTGGCATAGCCAGACATTCTACAAATACTTCTATCGGGCACAGCTTCTCTCAGCCGAAAACATTTTCGTTAGCATATCCGTTCTTACGACAGTGGCGTAGCATTTGCGTCAACGGGCGCTAAAATTGTTGACTTGCCTGGACGATTCCCTATCTTTTAAAGATTCATGACTAATTCTATAACAAAACATCATGTACAGCATCAGTAGACAGTAAAGCTCTACAATTTTGTTAACTTTATTTTATTGACATCACTCAGGCAACAGAGCTTCCCCTTAACCATCTATCTAGTCAATGATGGATGGTAAGCTTGGATTTGTTGCTTTAATCTTTAATGTTTCTAAATTCATTGTTTTATTTAACTTTTGTGATTCGAATTTATTTAAAATTATGATTCGTCCCTATAATCTCTCTCTAGTCGACATCCTCATTGTTGACGGCCGTGATCTCAAACTATTTCTATCTCCGACCAGATGTGAAGCTTCGTACCGAGTGGAGTTGGTGATATCCTTGATCTGGTCTGCCCAACGCATGAGGTACGACTTCTTGGTTTCCAATCAGAAACATTGCCCAGCATGACAGTCTTTTAGATATTTGTATCACAGTGTCTCGATATATGTTCTAAGAAACGCAATACCCTTTGTTGACACATTGTGGAGAAGCGGGTGTTGGGGTGTTGTCGAGTTTCGGTAATACAAATTCGTTTGTTCTCCTTTTCGTCCAAGACATTCGCAGCATTCGTCTCCAGCACTAAATCTCGAACATGTGGATCCGATCCTCCTTCTATTCATATACTTTGTTTTCCATGTTTCTGCTTCATAAAGAAATGTATGGACGACCAATGCTTTGACGAGTCTCATTCGAATATTTTTGGATATTCCTCTGTCCCGTCATGAATAATAGTGCAATGACTATTCTTGTCATTGCGTTATTCTCCGTTCCCACTCTGCGTTTTGTCCCCATAATATAGATTGAAAAATTTGAATAGTTGTTATTGGAGGTGAATAATCTATATTATCAATCAAAATTCACTATTAGCTTTTTTCCCCTACATTGTTTGGCCTTATACAGTCATAAAGTTAAAAGATGTTGTTTGAAAGAGAGATTTCACAGTTTTTCTTTAGTAAAATAAATGTTAATTATAACGAAAGTAACGCGATATGCGTTTATTTATATTATACAGTAAAATATTATCTTAAAAATACTCGTGCAATCACATACGCATTTGTGAATAAAACCCATTAAGTATCGATTGGGAATGTTATCAGCAATAAAGCCGAGCGAATTAATAAATAAAAATAATTGAAATATTACACTGATTGGCGTAGTAGAGTGGAGTGTGTGATATGGTCTTCTGCTTGGTGGATGCTGGCGCCATGTTATCTTATTAGGTTAATTGTTCTGGCAATCACACCAAGAGAACAGAACAGAGGCATGTGTCCAGGTCGGGCGATCTTACAGAGATCGATTTGTATTATAATGTCAATCAGAGGATGTTTAGAATCTAATTTACTGATGTAGAAAAACTAGTACGAATTACGGGCTTGACGCAGAAATTGTCATAAATCAATGTCCTCTATCAGACTTTTCGGTATCCCCGATCTGCTCTCCCAATCCTTAAGAACATCTGGGGGATTTGGGTTCATTACTCGCGTACCCTTAACATACGAGTATGTGGGGATGTATGGAGATGTGGGGATGTACCCCAATTTTTTTGACCTCAGCCACCTTCCCTTTCCTGCACTAGAGCGTTAATTTTTTTTGTAATGTTTTTATTCTCCCAATAATAATGTGTTTGGTTCTTAATTTAAAGCACCATATAGGAGAGTATGTTATCTATACAAAACTTAAAAAATCGTTCTTTTCTTATTTTAGTTTCTTTCGTATTTCACCTTGTAATATAAATTCGTTTGAAGGTATTGTAATAGGAAAATAAGTAGATCTTAATGTAAACAACGGAATTATAATTCAGCAATGCTTACATATCATGATGTCTGTAAGTGAAGAAAAATTAGGAAAACTTTTTATACCACTGTGAAATAAATTTGAAATCCCTGAGGAGAAGAAAAAAGTTATACTTCTAAGCCGTGGACGTAAATAACCATTTTATGATAATCTAAGATATTTAAAACAAAATAATTTAGTGATAACATATTTTTACGAATCATGCAGGGTTTCGAGCAGAAAATCATTTTTTTCCAAAACGTGAGGATATCGCTGGACCTGCACTTGAGAAATAACGAAAAAATTTGAAGACATTTATTAGAAGTCATCATGAAGTAATTGATGGTGATACAGAGAGATTCTTATTGAATTTTTTTAAAAAACTGATAAAAGAAAGGAAATCCCTTCAGAAGGTTTAGCCGGTGCCTTCATCTCCCTTTCCTATATTTCAACTAAAAGGTTTATATATTTTGTAATCAGGCTTTGACTTCGTGTGCTTTTAATTTATTTTTGTTCCTCTGCAGAAGTGGCTTATAATTCGTAAGCCATTAAAAAATAATGTAATTATAAAATTCTTAAAAACATTACATAAAAGTGGGATATCAAAAAGTTTTTTAATTTTTATTTTCGTTATAAATTAAAATAATTACTAACATGAAAAAGCGGTAAAGATGTGTTTGTAAAGCGATCCACTTACACCTACTATCATCGACGGCTTCACCCAGAGATTATGAATGAAAAATTGGGCATCCAACATAAAAACTGCCCGGGCGCCCATTAACAGGAAGATAAACCCCGTTGCCGCTGCCTTTCTGACACTTCGGTCGCTTTCTACCTTTCATGTGTTTGGTCGTAGCGTTTTTAACGGTCAAATTTAACAACTCATTTTATTGATAAGCAATAATGACGATATTTGCGGTACATGGCAGATCATTAATTTGAAACAAGCTGAAGCTGACTGACAATGTATGTTTTTTTTTTGAGAAACCTGGATGATAAACCATCAAAGCTTCTACCCTGTATGTTTTGTGTCACAGATCGTGTATGATTATGATGAATTATTGCGGCAAGCAGGGCATATTGAACAGCATCTTGGTAAATTGAAGCATGGAGTGGAACGAAAAATAAAAAAAAAAATCTCCGAATCTTCGTTGAACCAATGCCCTCTTGAAGCATTTTAGGATATGTAAAAGGCTCCCTTTTATAATATTGCGATGTAGAAAAGGTAAAAAAAAACATTTTTGTTTGTTTTCTTAACATGTTATAAATTGTGTTGATTGCGTTTTAGGTAGATTTTGATACAACATATTGCCGAGGATTTCATGTTGTACGCTTTTTTCAATCGTGATCAGGAGACTGCGAAAGTGGGTATTATTTATTACCTTTTCACGTGTGTAAGTAATATCAACTGTAAGAAGACGAATAGTGACTTCCGTATCTACTCCAATGGTTTCAAACCCATAGACTCGATAATTGAGCCAATGGATATATTATTTTCGAAACATGCTTTGAGCAGCATTTTTGAAGGAGCTCAAACATGAAGTCAAATAAACGGCGGGTCAGTAATTTATTAATATTATATTTAATTTTATCAACTAGCTCGATGTATCGAAGAAGGGCACCACGTGTCCAAGATGCCGGATGAGTCACAACTGTCAGAAGTGGTCCCACGTGGGAGGGTGTTGATCCTCCGCAGCCCAAATATGGTCGCTTCAGCCACCTGGGCGCCCACCTCCCCCCTTCACGTTCCACCTTTTTATAAACCTTCGAGTAATTGTTGAGAGGTTCTTGTTACTGTTGCACATTGTGAGGTTTTTCGATATGGAATCAGCGTATGCGTAACTTTATTTTGTTAAGAAAATTGAATTAATACACAATATTATTTACATACATAGTTCTATATAATTCATTCTGGTTTGAATGCCATTCAAGGTTTTTAAGATGGATACATACAAATATATCATCACGTCGTTTCCCTGCTAGAGTAGGCAAAAAACGAGGTAGTGCCAGACTTTCCTATCTCGACACACATCTTTCACCTATTCTTCATACACCACTCACACGATTTATACGTCTTTATACATTTATTGTTTTCAAAATATTATTCACTTGATCTAACCATATTTCCTGAGTATTCCTTTATCAAGTATTCCACTCAAATTTGCACTCTTTATTTGTTTTCTCAGTTTTTCTTCATTCATTCGTTTTCACATACCTAAAGTATTATTCTCAGAGCACGCATTTCTACTGTATTTATTCGGCTTTTGTCAGTTCTTTCCACATCTATGTAAGTTAGTACAAAGTTGTTACAGTTGTGGTATATTATCTAAAATCAAATTGGTTTTGGACAATCTGGGATGTGTAGAATGAATATCCTCGTCAATTGATTGTACAATAGTGCATTTGGATTAAAAATGAACTAAAATCTTATCCTTAGACAGCATCTTAATGTCATTTAATTTCTGTCGGGTATTTTTTTTTTAAAGATGCTTGATAACTGCACGCCATTTAATTTTTAACATTCTGAATATAACGAAATAACACGTCTTCTACCGGCTGTAGTTGATATACTGCAGGGGGTAGAGGTACCAAATTTAAATCTTATATTGCCGGCCCATGTGGTGGTTGTATTTGGCGGGATATGAAAAAAAAAATATTGGAAGATAGATGGAGAAATTTTAGCTGAGGGAAAGGTAAAAAGTATGAAAACTAAACACTTGATCGAATCATACTTTTATTCGTCTTCCTCTCACACGTCTTCCACTTACTTACATTTGCATTATATGTGAAAATTTGTTTTGCTGGTATTTCTTCAGTCATTCGCTCCACATGTCCAAATGCTCTCCCTTGTATAAAATATGATACTAAAATGTTGTTGTGGACTGTTTACCATAGCAGATTTTGATTCTGTCTGGTTCAAATATATATGTTTTAGTATCCTTGGCTTTTATCCTCATATCGCTATACGCCCTTCGATATCCCTCGTAAATTATTCCATCTTAGCGGATTTTGATATTGTCTGGTTCAAATATTTATATATGTTGTAGTATTCTATTGATTTGGTTTTTTGTCGCAATACGCCGTTCGATATCCCGCTCAACTCTTTCATTATCTGAAAAAATACTACCCAAATAGCAGAATTCCTCAACTTGCTCCAATTTTTCACTTATGATTTTAAGATAGTTGCAATTCAACGGACAAAATATTTAATAAAATGAAAATAAAATTAATGTCCTCATCCGCTTCTGGCGAACATCAAACAGTTGCGGAGAAAGACGGCGCCTGATGCATCGTCTGCCGAAGTGCGCAGGGCACTAGAGTACGAGTATATTGGTTGTGGGCGCGGCGCGGCTTACAGGCTCCACGCTCCACGCTCCGTGGGCGACCCAGCGGTCTGATGCTCTTTGTGAATGAACTTAATCCACTCGGCTGAGATGTAATAATCCGACAGCAGTAAAATGGGAACATAATGAACGATAAGACGAGGAGAAGAAGAGTGGAATACAGAGAGGCTCCGCTAAAAGCTCTCTTCTCCGCATGCTGTGCGCCTACGTGGGAGAATGAAGAACTCCTATACAAAGATATTGTTGTCGATTTGGGTTTTCATTGAGCGTAGTCGTGAGATGCATTGTGACTGAGATTGTATGGAGGTCACTAGCTGAAGTTCAAATTCATCATCGTCATCATTAAAGCGATTTATTAAATTTTCATGATTTTATTTTCAATGTGATTTAAATTCAAGATGATATACCAAACAATATAGCAGAAGCATCGATGGTAAGATACTCCTGGATTGTCTAAATTATCTCTATTTGACTATCATCCTTAGTTATTTGGTCGTAATAACCTGGATTATACTGATTACATTCCACTATTTAATCTATTTTAGATTCGACAACTATCGAGGCTCTCGACTCATCTTTCGGTGTATGTTTAATTGCATCACTTCTGAAAATAAGTCAAAACACTTAAATGGTCCTATGACTAAATGGTCCTCCTGTGCATGATCAACTATATAACACATACACTACACACCCCTCATAATAAGCCAAAACACTGAAAATATGATAGTTCCACAATTTATATTTTGGTGAATGTTCAACTTTATAACTGATTCCCCCTCCCTGAAAATGAGTCGAAATAATTAAAAAAAGTCCCAGGACTACCTATCCGTGTATGTTCAACTGCATAATAGACGTACCCCTGAAAATATGTCATAACACTTAAAATTACCACACGATTCTTTTTCCGTTTTATGTTCAACTATATAACAGACACATCACTGAAAATGAATAGATACACTTAAAATTAGCCCTTGACTCATTTTCCGAAGTATGTTCAACTGTGTGACGGACATATCCCCTGAAAATGAGCCGACACAGTTAAAATAGTCCCACGACTCATCTTCCCGTACATGTTCAACTGCAGATGTACCCCTAAAAATAAGAAAGAGTGAAAACCCTTTGCAATAGGAGAGTATGCCAGACGAGGTGTCTGGATATGGAAAAGTAAAACATTTTTGCCAAAATAGTTTGAAATGGATACCAGTTTTCTCTGTCTATCCAAATTGGGACATGGTGTGATATTGAAAAATATTACATTCCATTCTCTTATTGAAATTTCATAGAAAATATTTTAACTTTACTAACATTTAAATTAAATAAACTAACTGCCGTTGAAACTTAATACACGATAATGAGCTTTCGTAACTGGGTTTAGATTTTTTTTTCAACATTCAGGTTAAATTTTGCATAGGTTAGTTTAGGTTAAATTTAATGTAATGTTTATTTCTTGTTCTCGAGTAACGCTGTTATTTCTGTACGTAATTTACGACTTGTTTGGAAAATTACTTTCGGAAAACTGTGTTGATTTATCGCATGGAAGAAATACTGGATTACTAGTTGGATATACTTGTCGATTTTAAATATTATAATTATCATTCAGAAGTTAAAATCATCACAAAATAATTTTTATCTTTAAAACAATAATAATACAAATAAAACGACAGTTTACATAGCACCGTTTAGAGAGCAAACTTCCCTCAAGGGCGCTCTAGCTTGGGATTCGAAACTACTGTTATTGGCAAATTAAAAAAAGATTATAAAATAAATATAGTATATAATATATACATAGTAAGGATACGAAGATAGTGACTGCGGCTATTGGATTAGGTACTTTTTCGCATCTAAGAAAACCGCAGAATACTTACAAAGAAACCTTTGTAGATCTTCTGATATGTAATCCTAGGACATTCGGCTTTAGGTGTAGTGTATGTGTGTAACATATACCATCATACATTTTGATAAAAACTTCCCAAAAAGGGTTATCTTTGAATATTTAGTAAAATTGCACACGCTACCCACATCTCTTACGAAAAAATGTTATTTTAATATAAAATTAATTGTAATATATTATAAAGTGCAGATTTTTCTGTCAATTAATTGTTATTTTAAATCTTTTAAGCAGTACAAAAAGCAATATGTATTCGTGCGATTTTTAGAAACAATGTAATTTTCTGTCTTTGAGCGGTTTTTTTTTAAATATTGAAAGTCTGGAAACAGTCTTGGACCTATCGGGACTCGATCCCGGGAAGTAAAAATATTGGTATTGAATTATTATGGTCACAGACTCTGCCTAAGAAATGGTTGTATTCTTGAATTACAGTTTCGTTGTTTACAATACAACCTTGTTGTTGTTTACAATACAAAGGTGTGTTGTTAAGTGACAACCTCATCCAACCAACCAAAAAGGTGTTATAAGTCTTAAATGAAAACCAGACTAGAACCCTTTTTTGAAATATCTAGAAACCAACAATCATAGAAACCGCAACCCTGGGCTGAAAGACAGATGTTTTTATTGACCAGGCAATGGAGGTTGTCCATTGTACTTTGATATAATATTTAAACGGAAATGTTAAATTAATTAACTACTTTATTATTTTTTTAGATCTGCAGGTAGTGCTTTTATGTCCCATCTTGGAGGTTTTAAGATTGATTTCCGATGTTGTTCAAAAATGAACCAGATGCACTTTTCTTCCATAATTGACTTTTCAACATTTTTTTCTTTGTTGGTTGCTATCATATATTGTAAAAAGTCATCTGGAAACAGCCCCGTCATATCGCACAGTGTACAACGGAAGTGTGATACATTAATACAATTGTTCAAAACTTTTATCTAGTATTTTTGAAAACTGTCGATTCTATCCATTAACTATTTAGACAAAATTCAGATATTGAATAAATATAGAAATACAAGATGTTTCAATACATACAAACATATCTCCTTTGTATTCAGTAAGGTATAGGCAAAATCCTAGTTTACTAGGGACACGACAGATGAAAGGGACACGACAATAAACCCAAATCTATATAAATTGCGTGTCCACTTTTATTACGTGTTCTTTTTTTCATAAATATTGTTTTTCGAAAATTTCGTATCATTTATAAATAAAATAAAAACTCGCCATTTTCCTGTTGTAATAAGCAGAAAGGATAGATCACCAGACTATCCTATCTCGACACATAAGCTTGACATTTTCCACATCCAAAAACCTTCTCATACAGCTCCTACAAATTCTCTTACTATTTCAAAACATCTTTCATTTAATCCAATCATGCTGTCTTTGCTCTTATTCTACCCCGCCTTAACTCTCCTTTGCAATGTATATTTGCTCTTATTCTACCCCGCCGTAACTCTCCTTTGCAATGTATATTTGCTCTTATTCTACCCCGCCTTAACTCTCCTTTGCAATGTATATTTGCTCTTATTCTACCCCGCCTTAACTCTCCTTTGCAATGTATATTTGTTCTTATTCTACCCCGCCTTAACTCTCCTTTGCAATGTATATTTGCTCTTATTCTACCCCGCCTTAACTCTCCTTTGCAATGTATATTTGCTCTTATTCTAACTCGCCTTAACTCTCCTTTGCAATGTATATTTGTTCTTATTCTACCCCGCCTTAACTCTCCTTTGCAATGTATATTTGCTCTTATTCTACCCCGCCTTAACTCTCCTTTGCAATGTATATTTGCTCTTATTCTACCCCGCCTTAACTCTCCTTTGCAATGTATATTTGTTCTTATTCTACCCCGCCTTAACTCTCCTTTGCAATGTATATTTGTTCTTATTCTACCCCGCCTTAACTCTCCTTTGCAATGTATATTTGCTCTTATTCTACCCCGCCTTAACTCTCCTTTGCAATGTATATTTGCTCTTATTCTACCCCGCCTTAACTCTCCTTTGCAATGTATATTTGTTCTTATTCTACCCCGCCTTAACTCTCCTTTGCAATGTATATTTGCTCTTATTCTACCCCGCCTTAACTCTCCTTTGCAATGTATATTTGCTCTTATTCTACCCCGCCTTAACTCTCCTTTGCAACGTATATTTGCTCTTATTCTACCCCGCCTTAACTCTCCTTTGCAATGTATATTTGCTCTTATTCTACCCCGCCTTAACTCTCCTTTGCAATGTATATTTGCTCTTATTCTACCCCGCCGTAACTCTCCTTTGCAATGTATATTTGTTTTGTTAGTCTTTCTTCCTGTATTCGTTCAGAACCAACTAAGAGTGCTGTTTTTCGTCCTATCTTATGAATAAAATCTAGATTTATCTAGCAAGGAATGGAGTGATTAAGTATGAATGTGAATTTAATGTTGATGTGTTGAGTAAGGTGAAGAAAATCACTACGAATTAATAAAGTAAGATTAACAAAATAAAAATGATATGCAAATATTAGTAAAAGGTGTGATAGAGGAAAACCAAGGAAAGTATGGTTGGATATAGTAAATTATTTTTTGAATAAAATAAAAGTTAAGTGATGTTTTGAAAGAAGGAGTAACGGTATGTTTGTAAAGGGTCTTTCAAATTGAGCGGTTTTTTTAATATTTTTTTAAAATTCTTGAATAAAACACACAAATCGCTTTGATTTCAAAAAAACTTTTCATTGGTCATTGAAGTATAATGTACGACATTTAAACACAAAAAAACAATATCCGCCAAATGTCCACCTCTTGTAGCTCCACAGATATCCACTCTTTTGTCACAATTTTCGATGACATTTTGGCATAATTGCGGTTCTAACTCACTAATAACGCGAAAAATTTCGTCCTTCAGCTCCGGAATTGATTGGGGGCCATTTGTGTAGAACTGGCTTTTCACGTAACCCCAGAGAAAAAAGTCCAACGGTGTCAGATCACATGATCTTGGTGACCAATCAACATCACCGTTTCCGAACATTACATACATAAAATAATTCAACCATTTGAACGCGTTGTTATGTGGTAAACGACTCCACTTTTATAAATGTCATACATTACACTTCTCAAATGTCACAATACCCAGGAAAGTTCACGACGCCATCTGTGTTTTATCCAAGAATTAAAAAAACCGCTCAATTCGAAAGACCCTTTATATGTAAAATCTTCTATTAAAGATAATTCTGTGAAATATTTTTGCGTGAAAACGAAGGCGTATAAATGAATGCGTAAATGAATGCCATTATACAATGATCAAACTATATTTTGGTCACCTCGAAACTTTAATAGACTATGACGTCAAAAACCTATTTAACTTCGTAAATTACGAGGTTAAATCATAATAAGCGATAAATAGTCTTAACCAAATGGCACAGTTTAAAAACAAGTTGGCATATTACCGATACTAAATCCATTTAATAAGACAACAAAACTCTTCAACATATTTTATTGAGTCTGCCGTTTTATTACTATTTCAACAATATTTTACAATAACAAATAACCTGATAATATCATTATATTATAAATGAAAGACAGTTGTTAAACCAATTGTAATCATATTTCACGGTGGAGTGTAGCCGAGTTTTCCTTTCATTGCATCTAATTGCTGGTCACGAGGTAATAATTTAACTGTTATTTGAACAACTGTTATTTAATTCATACAATGCTCAAACTAAGTGTATGATACATTTGATTCTAATAAGAGGGGTTGGCTATTATTATTTCTTTTGTATGGTAACCTTCAACGTAGATATTAGATAGCGTAGATAATATTGCCTTCGGCCCCAGTACTCGAGCTTTCGGGCTAAGAACCACTGGAATAGGTACGAAACTCACTGTTCGTCATTTCACGTGTTGGTAATACTATCGCACTTGAAGGGACAACAACAATCGCACAAGTACTCGGCGAATGGGAGAATTGTCACCTGACGAGTTCTTTTACTACAGTGATACCCTTTTTTCAGATACCAATAGGAATCGAACCCAAAACCCGGGTGGTCAGGTCAAACGTCATACAAACTATTACATCTTCCTTCACTGACATTTTTTTGGTCTTTCATGATCCTATTTTACGATATCCCCTGTTTTCTCTTAACCATCGATGAAAAGGTAAATTTATTTTTGTTGTTTGTTTAATTTTTGGTTTTTTGTATTTCATTATTTTTTTCTCTACATTATGTAAATTCCCAATCTTTCACTCCTTGTGTAAAACAATGATTCGGTGTGTTGAGAGATATTGGCAGTTGTAAATAATTTAAGTTCGATTCCTAATGTTACCTACATTTCTTAAAAAGTGTTTCGATTTGGTTTTAATTGAAGACCTTTTTAAGATCTTTCTGGTTTATTGTGAGAGATTGCTACGCGGCAATAAACACGCCAGATAATGTAATAAAATTCAATAAAGTACAAAAATCGGTATTATGATTCGAGTTTTAGGCTCATGAAAAAAAATATCAATAATAATTTAGTTCAGTTTAAATCTTTTTAATCAAATTTATTCAATGCCGTTGTCGGTATTTTTAAACATCTAAACGTTGAATAAATTAATTCAAGAATTCATTTGAAAATTTATGATAAGCTCGAAATAGGCATATTTTAATCCAATTAAAGTATAAACATTTGACATATAAATTTAATTCTAGTTTAAATTCCATTGAATGATACCAATCGCGAAAATGATAAAGTTATTTATGTTTAAAATCATGCAAGTATAAACTGTAATAAGTCATTATGCCATACAGAGTATAAGTGGCTGTTAATGTAACTGAATAATAAGTATATACAATATTTGAAGTTTTATCATAATTAATGTGTTGCCATATTACACGCGCAGTTTCAATTGATACAGCGTTTGTCTGGTCCAAATGGCCAGGCAATCTGCATCCCAGTGCAACTACTGCTTTTTTGATGCAAATTCATTTAGCCTCACTAATAGAATTCTATTACGAGTGAACAGAGGCGACATTTTTTTCATTTTAAGTTAATTTTGCCCACTTTATTGGGTGTTCTCGTGTTAAAGTGGGCATTTGTATGAAAATCAACAATAAAATATTTTAATTGATTTAGTATTTATATTCTATATTAGTACTTTATTTTTAAACAAAGTGATTTGATTCTTAAATGAAAAAAAAAACGTTTTATTCAACATACTTAAATTACAGTGACAGGCCTGTTTCTCACTACAAAAGCATTGTTAAACTCAACGATTTTGTGAAGCGATACATGCCTGTCATTTAAATTTAAGTTTATCGTGCAGTATTTTCTCTGACGGTGGACTCAAGAGGGATATCGAACGGCGTGTAGCGATAAGAAACAAAGTTGATGGGGCACTGAAACATTTATTTTCGAACTTAACAGTATTATAATCTGCTAAGACGATAGCTCACAACAGTAGTTTGGTGCAAAATTTATTGTATGGGAGTGAAACGTGGACGTGTAAAAAGACTGAAAGAGCCGAATAAATGCTGTAGAAATGCGTGCTTTGAGAAGAATACATGGAATGACAATGTATTACAGAATACGGAATTAAATGATAAGAGATGAATATGAATTAAAGGCTAATGTGTTAAGTAAGATGAATAATGTATTAAGTACGTTTAGATGGTTTAGTCGACTTGATTCAGCCGCGTTTTCCGCGGTCTAACATTTTCACGCACACCTTGCATTTCTGACTATATTTGCTTAGGCGTTGTCTCGTCATTAATTATCTCTATATATCCAAACCATCTTTACATAACTTTTTTAGTCTTAGAATAATTTTTATTCCATGCATTCATCTCAGATGTCTTCATTCCGCCGTCTTTTATACATTGACAATTTTTCCTTAATGCACGTATCTCCATACCATTAATTTTAATTTCATCCTTATTTTATAAAGTCCAACTTTCTCTCACATACGTCAAGTTTCATTAATTCACTTTTATGTATTGTCAATATTTTTTTAATTTAAAAAAAAATAATACATATGCTGAAGTCATAGGTATCCTTAATATGTATGTTATGTTAGAACACTGTTCACCTTGTTCCCTGTTGTATAATTTATTTCAATGTCTTTGAGGTTTCTTAACATTCTCTGTTTTCTGACACCCTAGAAAAGGCATTTCTTGCGACAGGGTCAGCCTTTTCCTAAGACTTATCCTGCACACAGTTAATCAAATTGCTCTAACGGCCGGTCTAGAGTGGTACAGATATATGGCAGTATGTAGCTGCTGATCTGTAGGGTATATAGCAGTATATAGTTGCTGATCGCACGCAACGCCCGGTGACAGGGCCGTATACGGAAATTAAAATTTATTGCCAATGATTCAGTCACTTATTTGTAATAACATTATTGTGCTAATATTGCGAGCAGAAAAACAAACGTGGTTCTCCGTAGTATGTATTAATCACAAGGACGTGCTAAATATTACGCATAATCAACTACACATTTATCATTTACGCTTATGAAGCATGGACATTGATGTTGGACACTTCCTATAAATTGGATTCTTTAATATTGAATAAACATTTACGCTTATGAAACATGGACATAGATGTTGGACACTTCCTATAAATTGGATTCTTTGATATTGAATAAACATTAACGCTTATGAAACATGGACATAGATGTTGGACACTTCCTATAAATTGGATTCTTTAACCCCTTACTGCATGATTTTTTAAAAATTTGTAAAAAAAATATATGATGTGTAAATGATGAAAAAAAAAGACACATATTTTTTTATTTTTCAAATAATTTATTTTTACCTGTATAAAATACAAAAAAATATTTTGGTCCAAATCTGGCACGCCATGCAGTTGTAGTAAAAAAAATACTGGAGTACATGACATGGCTTGGAAACGAAAACCACTATTCTTCATGGAAATTTGTAAAGCAATTCCTGTCTTTATTCAGACATAAGTTTATTTTGCATTTACTGGCCGCCAAGCGAACCACAACATTGTTGCTGGTGTCCAAATTTGGAGTATTTTCTGGTAATTTCACGAAACTATGTGCCCCACAATATAAGTCAAAATCAAAACTGAACCCAGATATTCCGCTTAAAACAAATATTTGATATCCCCACTTGTGAGGTTTTTTAGGATTATATTGAATAATGCGCGATGTTTTAGTTTTGGTAGGGATGATTTGTTCATCGACTGCCATAAATTCTTCTTTGGGTATTGTGAGGCAACGATCACGGATTCCTGAAAGAATCGGCCTAATTTTGTAAAGAGGGTCAAAATCTGGAGAATCTGGAGATGCCATTGCAGAGTTGTTATTTCCTCCCACCTATTCCGCACGTCATGGTTTAGGAAATGAATGGGTTACCTAGATCAGGATTCCAATAATGCCTATAGTGTAGTACAGGAGGGTAACTGTACTATAGACATCATCATACATATTCCTATTCATTGTTCTATATCATTTTTCGACGATGAGATTGGTTTGTCTGGTCTTTGGTTTGTCGAGTACAACCGTGATTCCAAAACTATCTGTTCCAAGATGTCGTCTTCAAAAAAATATTTAAACAATTGAACAGGAGAATCTATATCGTCAAAGTCTTTTGGAAACTCTAGATCTCCCAAAAATGCAATATCATCTGGTGATTTACACATATTTCGACTTCTCCACACAGACTTTTCGGTAGCAGAAGTTGAAGGAGCTTCTTGGACTTCGTTTTCTTCATCAGAACTGCTCTCATCGCTTTCTGGAATAATTACATTTTTGGGAGTACTCATTTGGGGGTAATCCTCATTATCTGACACATCATCCTCGCTGTCAATACTATTGTTTGGTATTTCTCTTGCATATTTTGTAGTGTTGTAGAATTTACGAGCGTCCATATCTAAAAAAAATAATTAAAATCGATAAAAATACACTTAACTTGGTTATTGGCATTTTACAACTTATTTGACAGTATGTGCAAAAATTATGACTAACTGCATGATGGACCATATATGGACCAAAAACATTTTACACAATATTATCCACAATTTTATATAAAAGTGATCATTTTATTACTTACCCAATGAAAATAATATTAAACCAGTGTAATATAATTTTTTATAGCGTTTTACAAACAAAAAACTAAAAAAAAAACACTTTTGAATATCACGTTTGTACAGAAAATCATAAACCGACAGTTGGAAACAGTCGAACGCACATCTAGTACAACCAGAGACATCTAGCAAGAAGTTTGACAACTAGTAACGCGGATCATAGATAAAACTTTAGTATTATTGCCAGAAGCAAGAAATATTTTATTATTTTGTTGTTTTTTATGGCGAAAGATTATTTTGGATCATATATGAACCAGTATGCGGTAAGGGGTTAATATTGAATAAACATTTACGCTTATGAAACATGGACATAGATGTTGGACACTTTCTATAAATTTGATTCTTTAATATTGAATAAACATTTACGCTTATGAAACATGGACATAGATGTTGGACACTTCCTATAAATTGGATTCTTTAATATTGAATAAACATTAACGCTTATGAAACATGGACATAGATGTTGGACACTTCCTATAAATTGGATTCTTTAATATTGAATAAACATTTACGCTTACGAAACATGGACATAGATGTTGGACACTTCTTATAAATTGGATTCTTTAATATTGAATAAACATTTACGCTTACGAAACATGGACATAGATGTTGGACACTTCCTATAAATTGGATTCTTTAATATTGAATAAACATGAATGAGAGTTATAGTAAATCTGATTTATTGTAAAACTATGTAAGTGCCTTTTAAAATAATTTTTATATATTTTTTATTTTACTTGCTAAAATTGGTTTATAGTACTCCATTTTTTCACTAATTATACTCGTATTATAATTAGTGGAAAAAAATAATGATTTATAATTTAATATTCTAATAAGATGTTCCAAAACAATTCAAGATGAAACCTTTGATAAATTGTTTTATTTTTGTTTGTTGCGTATTCTATGGATGTCCAAGGGTATTAATGCTTTCATCCTGATTGATTTTCAGGTCGAAGAGAGACTCTTATTCATATGTACGAGTATGTGACTCATAAATAAGTTTTTTGAGCCAGCCTGGGGTAGTTGTAAGGGCGCATTTGAGGTTATTGACAAGCAACCAACATTTGGACTAATCTCATGAGAGGTTGTGCAATCGAGTCCTTACGGGACACTTTCAGGATGACTCAGATACCTCTGGATGGTGGATTAAATAAAATAAGAATGCTATCCCATCAAGATTACCATCCTCAGAGATAAAGTGTGGATGAGAAAAAAAAATGAAATTTAAGAAAGTGACAAAACGGCAGACCGATAAAGGAATAAAGAGTTATATTCGGATAACTGAAAGAATGGTGATAATTTTGAAGATAGATTTTCATAAATGACGAGATGTATATATGTGGACGATATAAAAGGTATAAGCGTGGATAGAAAAGTGTGACGTACTGTCCTTTCTGCCTATCCGAAAAAGGATGTAGTATAATGGTTTATACGTATTTTGTTTTATTATGGCTAGTTTTTATTGTTTCGACTTTGATTATTTATTTAAATTATTGAATTTCAAACTCTTCTGTTTTTTTGTTTCAGGTAATTTCAAAAGATATCATAGACATCTTTGCAGTATTTGGTATGTGTTCTTTGTACAATATTTAAAAAAAAAATATATTTAACAAATCTTTAAGATGTAAGAAATACTGATATATGATCTATTACCTTGGTTTAATTCTCCAGGAAGACCATTTTAGATTTATTAGGCCCTTATCGAGATATCTATAGACTTGACCCAGTCGTAAATTATAACAAAATTACTATAAAATTTAAAAAATTACATTTCGAATAATTTATAAATTGATTGAGTTTTTAATGGCATTAAATACTCGTATATGTGAAAATACGGGAACAATATGCTATGAGGCTTTCGTGGTTCTTCGTATCAGTTCTATAAGGTATTTCGTGGGTTTTCGTATCAGTTGTATAATGTCTTTCGTACCGCGTGGTTTGGCTTATGATGGCATCATAAGTCAAACCACGCAGTTTAACACTCTGACCGACCTTATACAACGGAAAAAAATGCTTTTCTGCTCCAGTTTTTTAAATATCAGTCACAAAAAAATAATATTGTTTATTGTATTGAATTATATTACACTTACATTTGAATACAGTACAACCTGTCAGGTGTATTGCCACATGGTAATCTCTTTTTACCATCTACAAAAATGTTAAAGAGTCTGTAAGTGAAAAACCAGACTAGAAATCTTTGTATATTTATAAGAAATTATGTACCAACGGGGATTGTTCTGCAATCCCCAGGATGGAAAATAGGTGTCTTACCATCAAGGTTTTGAAGGTCTATTTTAATGATTAGTAATCTAATATCAAAACACTTTTTTACTTTCAAGAATAGATACAACATTTATTTTAATAATATAAAGGAGAACCGTCAAATACAAGTAGATATATGTGGATATATAGTAGAGAAAGAACGCTAAGAAAGGCCTGTGACGATGTTTGTGACACTAAGAAGGTCTTGTATCATTCCTTTAACATACATTTCATACATTTGTCCTAAATTCTTAAACACTCAGTTAAAATATCCGTACTCTTTAATTACACTCTTAATAAAAAACTTTTTTATAATAAAATATTCAATCCTTTAAGATTATTAATTTTTATTTGAAAAACTTATGATTTTGATACGACACTTATAAGACTATATATTTAATTGCAAAAAAACATATACTAAAAAAGAGCATAAAAGAAAAACTTTAACGAGAGTACCGAGCAAAACTAAATACTACGTTTTGAGTCTCTCTTAGATGGAAAGTGACTATCCAACTTTGTTCAGTTTTTATTATTAAGAGGTAAGGCTTATAAACGTTTGTTTTTATTATTAAGAGGTAAGGCTTATAAACGTTTGTTTTTATTCGCCGAACTCAAGAATTGCTAGTGGTGTTTTTTTATAATCTGGATATTTTTTATTATGTATATAGTGTCATTGCTACACTTTAATATCACACTATTATACATGGAGTTTAATCAGAACCAGACTGGTAGAGCTTTTTTTGGTCATTATTTGTAGTCGAACCTCGAACCGCGTTATTTTACTAGGCCACATAAGAAAAAACATCGAAACACATTTGTTTGTTTACTATTGGTTCGAATCTTAAAAGTGCAAGTTAAGACATAAATTATAAAGGCATGAAGATAATAAAAAAATGTGGATGTTAAATGATCGTAACTTATGCCCTACTTGCATAAACCGATTTGTTTTTTTTTGTATCCATATTGACAAAGTGCTCGCCATAAAAATAGCAGTAACGACATTAGCCGCGAATCATTTGATAATCGCGACTTTGTTTATGAATGAGTGCGCCGCTTGAACGATGCGATGATGCAATGTGAACTTCGTTGAACCCATTTGCAACCTTTTTTGAATGCAAGAAATTATATAAATCACTGAAAAAAAAAACAACACTTAATTTTTTTTCTATACGATTTTTTGTGTGACAGGTTTAAAGGATTTTTCATATACGATAGGTTTATAAAAAAATATTATTTGTTTAAATTAAAAGATTAGATTTTTACCTAAAAATTAAATTTTATACATTAGGTTTAATGTAAAAAATTAAAAGTTTTGTAAATAAAAGTATCAACATTTATATTTTTTATCTAATGGTTATGTTTTATTTGATAAGTTTAATATAAAAAATATATTCCTTCATTATTCATTTAAAATCAAAGGTTTTCTGTAAAAAAATATTATTTTTTTAATAAAAGGTTTGACTTTTATACAATAGTTTTTATTTAAAGATTAAGTTTTTTACGATAGTTTTAATATAAAAAAATGTTCTTATCTAAAATATTTATTTTTAAATGAAAAGTTTGACTTTTATAATTTTTATTAAAAGATGATGTTTTGTAAGATGCGTTTAATATCAAAGATTGTTATTACACCATAGGTTTAATGTAAAAAAATAAACGTTTCTTTAAATAAAAGGTTTGACTTTTAATTTTCTTTTTTGATTATGTTTTGTGCGATTTGTTGTCCTACTACAATTATATTTAACGGTATTTATTTTTAAATAAAGATTTGAAATATTGATTGATTTGTTCTTCGAAAAAAAAAGAGTTTGACAAAGTGCATGAAAAATTTAAATTACAATTTACAAGCGTAAAGTGCTGTTTAGAGAACAGACTCTCATCAAGGGCGCCCTAAGTTGGGAATAAAATCTAATATCATTGAAATGTTCAAAATATATAACAAAACATTAAATAAGCTAAGTTTGATGCTAAAAATTGGTGGTACTGCGACCATTAGATCGGATATCTCCCTATGTCTATGAAAAATATCCGACAAGAAAACCAAAGAAAATCCAACAACGAAAGATGAACCATAAAGGATGGTTTGAGATAAAATTGATTGTTTGTTGGTGAATTGATATGTTTTTAGAGATTATAATATCAAAATTAAAAACATATTCTTGTCAAAACTATAATACATTGTTTGATTTATGTACAAAGAAATGTTTCCGAAGAAAGCCAGGAAACACAATATTACATATATACCACCAAGCCGTCACTTTTTCAAGGCAAACAGAGAGGAACGAGTCACAGAATTTCCTATCACGATAAATATCTTTCGCCTCTTCTATATCCATACACCTTCTCATACAACTTCAACGATTACTCAGACTTTCTACGTTTCTTTCTTTCAGATAATCATTCACTTGATCCTACCATACTTTCTTTGATCTTATTCTCTTTCTCGCCCACTCACATTTGCACAACATATATTTGTGTTGTTAATCTTTTTTCATTCATTCGTTCCACATACCCAAACCGTCTCAGCGTGCCTTCTTCTCTTACTTCCACCCTACATGTAGTCGAAGTTCCGACTTGGTCCCTAGTAATATTATTTTTAAAAGTGATATCCAATATTTTGAAATGAAGTTATGTCTGCAGTGATACATCATTTTGAGAACAAATCTTCGGTTTTATTAAGCGGAATTGAAAAAATAATTCATCTTTCTAAAAAAATATATTGAATTTTTTATATTGTATTTTGTGCGATATTCAATTTTTTATATTTCATAATATAACGAAACAATACGTCTTCTACCGGATCTAGTTGACATACTACGAGTAATGTTTCAGATTTTTACTTTGTGTTGTATTACACTTTCGTTGTATACAGTACAACCTGGCGCGCTTATTGCCATGTGACCATCTCTTCCAGCCAACCGGAAATATGTCAAAAGAGTCTTGAGTGATAACAATACTAGAATCATTAAAAAAAACTAAATTGCAGCGGGATTTGAACCCGCAACCTCCAGGCTGGGAGATAGGCGTCTTACCAAACTAGGCCTCGTAAGTCGTAAATTATTGGGCAGGAAATTTGTGGACCTTACGACGTTTGTTCAATTGGGCATCTAGCAAAATTTCGGCTTTTATTGATATTCGTCGTTGATCGATGTAACGTTTCGGATGCAAACAGGTTAGATAAAATTTTATTTTAATTTTGTTTCCTAATATCTGTCCCGTGGATGAGATAATTCTAGCAAAAAACCCAATATTATTTAATATGAATCACGCTTAATAAGTCGGTTTTCTGAGATTATAAATAACATTTTATAAGAAATGTTTAAAAAATTGAAGTTTATTTCTTTGACAAAAAATAATATAATTTGTCAAAAAATCGTGAGAAAACGATTGTTCTATTTTTTAGATTTTTTTTATAAAATATGAGTCAAGTTTGTCATAAGTTTCTCAAAAAATGTTTTTTTTTGTTATCATGATCAATTACGTTTGTTTCAACTAATATTTTTTTTAAATTTTATTTACGTTATATTGTGTTATACTTTCGTTATATACAGTAAAACCTGGCGGACTTATTGCCATGTGACAATCCCTAGAAAGATGTCAAAGAGGCCTTAAATGAAAAACAGACTGATGTGCTTTTTAAAAAATCTGGGTTCCAGCGGGATTGGAATCCACAATCTCCGGGCTGGGAGACAGGCGTCTTACCAACTAGGCCACGGAGGTCCTATTTGATATATCGAATTAACACATCCTCGACATATTAAATAAAACGACTTCCATGGCCTTGTGTGTAAACCGACTGTCTTCCAACTTGAGAGTTTCAAAAGGCAAAATAAAAGACGGCGATGCAAACATCACGGCAAGCGGACACTTACTGTACTGTGTAAAGAGTGTTCAAAGAATTTCAACGTGAACTGGAGTATATCATATTTAGTTAATCCTTATAAAGCATAAGCACAAGAACTCGATCGACTGACCACGGGTTTGATAAAGTGAAATATATTGTAGTAATCCACTTATATTAGCATGTGATTGATTTTTTTTTGTTTAAAATTGAGTTGAGTATGCAAATCCTAGCCGTCGGTAAAATTCTAATTAAAGAAGAACCAAATAAATAAATATGTATATTAATTCAACAATAAATGCAAATTTTATGCGGTGAAACGTAGATAATTTGATGTGTCGAGCACAGGTGACGTAATCCTTCGGCGATAATGTGGGAAGAACTGTAAGGTACACAGTGGCGGCTTGTCAACACTGCGGTGGGGCCCTTGTATAGAAAATTATGTAATATTTACTTGAACAACCTGCATGGTTAAGTTAGTAATACAGCTATCTTCCACCTTGGGGTTTGCGGGATCAATTTTCGTTGGATTTTTGTTTTTAAAATTATGTAATATTTACTTGAACAACCTGCATGGTTCAGTTAGTAAGATAGTTATCTTCCACCTTGGGGTTTGCGGGATCAATTATGTAATATTTACTTGAACAACCTGCATGGTTAAGTTAGTAAGACAGTTATCTTCCACCTTGGGGTTTGCGGGATCAATTTTCCACCTTGGGGTTTATCTTCCACCTTGGGGTTTGCGGGATCAATTTTCCACCTTGGGGTTTATCTTTCACCTTGGGGTTTGCGGGATCAATTATGTAATATTTACTTGAACAACCTGCATGGTTAAGTTAGTAACACAGCTATCTTCCACCTTGGGGTGGGGTTTGCGGGATCAATTTTCGTTGGATTTTTGTTTTTAAAAAGGTTTCAGTCTGTTTTTTTAATTAAGGCTTGTTTAAACAGTTTTCTGATTAGTTGAAAGATATCGTCATATAACAATAGGCTCGCTAGATTATATTGTACACAACAAAAGTATAACACAATCATCTTGTACCGTTTATAGAACGAAGTCAATCCAAATGCGCTTTGTTTTTTGTGGCACATTTATCGAAAATTACGAAGTTCTAAAATATCTTGCATATTACTCAATCTGGAGCTACGAGTATGTTACGGTTCAGTTAACGAACAGATGATCTTACCAACATGCATTTTATATGGTAGTGTTTTACTTATGTCATACATTTCTGCTTAACTGCTGACATAGCGAGATGGAAAAAAAACGCACCGGGTCCGAAGGCTCTTCATTTTTAACAGTTAGTGTGATGGCACAATATGTGTCTACTTAGATCCGAATTTATAGTTGACCCTAAATACTAATTTCTAACTTTATAATTTCATGATTTGTCGGAATTCATACGCTCCGAACTTTAAGGTGGAGTAATGAAACCACCTGACTCCCTCATTTATAGAAACTACGAAAACTTTGTATGATATTTAACTTTAAATACTAACTTCTTTATTTAAAAAGCAGTTAATATTTAGTATTAAGCGTAAAGGTCTTCGAATATCTCACATATAAAAAGTGTTGTACTACTAGTTTGAAATTATTACGCAACATTAATTGTTAACAACGATAGTAATGGTAAATGATATACAACCTTCCACTGAAATTATTACGCAATATTAATTGTTATCAACGATAGTAATGGTAAATGGTATACAACCTTCCACTGAAATTATTACGCAATATTAATTGTTATCAACGATAGTAATGGTAAATGGTATACAACCTTCCACTGAAATTATTACGCAATATTAATTGTTATCAACGATAGTAATGATAAATGGTATACAACCTTCCACTGAAATTATTACGCAATATTAATTGTTATCAACGATAGTAATGGTAAATGATATACAACCTTCCACTGAAATTATTACGCAATATTAATTGTTATCAACGATAGTAATGGTAAATGGTATACAACCTTCCACTGAAATTATTACGCAATATTTATTGTTATCAACGATAGTAATGGTAAATGATATACAACCTTCCACTGAAATTATTACGCAATATTAATTGTTATCAACGATAGTAATGGTAAATGGTATACAACCTCCCACTGAAATTATTACGCAATATTAATTGTTATCAACGATAGTAATGGTAAATGGTATACAACCTTCCACTGAAATTATTACGCAATATTAATTGTTATCAACGATAGTAATGGTAAATGATAAACAACCTTCCACTGAAATGTAAACTTTAATAAAAAGAACCGTTATAAGGCTCAAAAAGTTTTTATTTTATTCGTATGATACACTTCAACATATCTGAACTGAAGATGTGAACAAATTGACGAGCGTAACTGGGGGATAACATTGTATTCAACTCCATTCATAGAGTCTATGGGTTTAGAGCCACTGAAGGCACGAAACTAGTGATTCGTCATTGCACATGTTGTCAACACTACCTCGCACATAAAGAGGCAATATCATTCGTACACGTTTAGTACTTACGAGTATTGTTACCAGACAAGAACCCTTTCTTTCGAGTATCATCAGGAATTGAACCAGAAACTCCCAGGTTCCGGTTACGCGTCTAATCAACAATAACATTATTAAGTCCAATTTAGATTTTCTAAAACATGTTTAAATATTGGGATCCATGAAAATAAGAGATTGTGCATAACGAGATGTATGTGTGTGTAAAGGAAGTGAAAGTCATTTAGATAAAAAAGGTCGTGATACAGTGTACGCTTGAAAATTCATTAATATTGTATCAATGGTTTCGACTTTAACTTTGTGTCATTTCATATTAGAATATTTAGTAATAAACAGCTTTGCATCTCCAATCTAAAGACATTTTCAGGGGAAAATCAAACGTTTCATTCTGTCTGATAAAGGTTAATACATGTTAAAAATTTCATATAAAATACTAAATAATGTCTACCTAACTATACCATTTCGACTTGTGGCAGTCTTGCATTAAAGGTGTAATATGTAGATATACTGTAATTAATTAGTCCCAAGAGGTTAGGGCGCTAAAAGACAAAAAACCGCCTCTGGGACTGGATGTAATAAAACCGAATGAAACTGGTTTCATTCATAAAATATAAGATTCACCATCGTATTATGTGAACGGGCGTCATGTAGGAGAGAAGGCTGGCTGATCTCTTTAGCAAATGAATAGACAACGGACGTTCGCAGGCGCCTGGCGGCCAATTCATTGTTTGATTGCATAAAAAAATGGCCTGAAAAACAAATCAATTGATGGAATAAATATAATACCATTTTCAAACAGACATACTTTAATGTGAACATGATAGACACTTTTTTTTAAATAATCACATGAAACGCAATAATAATGTCCGGTAGACTTCTTCTTCTTCTAAGTGCCCTGTCGGGTCCCCCCAACGTTGGCGATCACTTCGGCGAATCCGTCTCGGTCCTGAGCCGCCCGGAACAGTTCCTCTGCACTCCGGATGCCGGTCCACTCCCTCACATTCCGCAGCCAGGACATCTGTCTTCTTCCGGCCCCCCGGTGTCCCTCGACTTTCCCCTTCAATATAAGCTGGAGCAAGTGGTACTTCTCTCCACGCAGCACGTGACCCAGATATGAAATCTTTCTTCTATTTTGAGCCGGGAGATTCTTCGCACCCTCTGCCCACTGAAGGGCTGCCCGGGACTAGGGGCCATTGTTGTGTTCCTCGCCATAGTGAATTTCCTGGGAAAAGATAATCAGAGTGGTTTCCCGTTGCCTTCTCTGATGGGTTTTTCTGTAGGGGTCACCTTCCCTTAGCTGGGGGGATCCGGTTTTGTGGCGCCGGAGACTCGCCATTCGCCCATTCATTATCTGCTATGACACTGATGTTAATGTCAGTGGCCACATTGCCCAGGGTTCGCGGAGCCAAAAGACCACTCGAGGACGCTAATGAATTGGACTTGGTAGTAGTGTTGCTGGTGGTATTGCAACATGGCGCATTACGATATTTTGTAGAGGTACACTTTCCAGCAAAGTATACTCCATCGTAGCCCTATTACCCATTAGAACCCCCACTAGACCCACTCCGGTAGACACTATTATCAATTTCATGATATTTATAGTTTTGACTACTGAACTGATGAATTAAATAATGAGGTCGATATTACCGTGAATATAATAAATAAGTAAATATTAGCGCATACTTTACAAATATATATATTTTATTTTATAAATTTGCATACAATTTTTTGATCGTATCCAGGAACCATTAAAGTGCTATAGTATATCAAAAGCACGTTTTATAAATCTATCAGACGGAAGGTTATACTCGTAGCAGATTAAATTGAAACTGCTGGTTTAATCGATCAAATAATTGTGTTTGTTGACATAAAATTGTTTGTTCATAATAAAACGAATATACCCATAGGCATTTTCTATTCATATGTACGAGTATGTCCATCCATCCACAGGTTTGTTTATTCATAAAGAAGATGGTCAACCCATCTATAGATTTGTCAATCCATACATAAGTTTGTCTGACTACATATTTTTCAACCCATTCAGATATTTATCAACACTTCTACGTGTATGGCAATCTTTCAACAGGTATGCTAAATCTATCCACTAGTATGTCAATCTATCCACATGTTTATCAATCCAAACATAAGTTTGTCTATTTATCTAAAGATTTATCAATGCATTGAGAAATGTGTCAACCCTTCTACAAGTATGTCAATCTATGAATAGGTATTCTTAAATCCACTAGTATGACAATCCATTCACATATTTGTCATCCCATCCATAACTTTGTTTATCAATCTACAAATTGGTAAATCCATTCAGAAATTTGTCAATTATTTTATAAGTACGTCAATCCGTCCACAGGTTTGTCAATCCATTCATAGATCGTCCGATCCACAAGATTGTCAAATCATCTACAAATTTGTCAATCCATCTAGTTTATCTTCTATGTCTTAATATCAATATGTGTATATCCACTGGTATATTAATCCATCTATGGTTTGCAAATCTATACACATTTATTAATCCATATATATGTTTGTCAATTTATCTAGAGGCATGTCCATTTGCTTGTGTTCATTGATTTGTGAATTCATCTACGGATTTGTCAATCTACGAGTATGTACGAGTTAGTCAATTTATCTACAAGTTTATTAATCTATATCTAATTTTGTCAATCTATCTATATCGATTGACAAAATTAGAGATATATCGATTGACACAATTGGTTAATTTATCTTAAAGATGCGTTAAAATATGTATATAAAATTAGGTATTTCTTGATTATCATAATTTATATTAATTTTGGAGCTTTCATAAACAAATTGTATCCAATATTTGAAAAGTTTGCAAGAGAGCTCGACCAAACAATACAAGTATATTCCTTGTTTGGACCGTGAAGTTCTATAAAAACTAACAAATTCACAGCAATCCCCTAATCGTTGCCCTGGAGGCTTACGAGAGTAAATCCGATCTACCTTTCCGTTAGAAGCACATGCTTCCGAAACATAATCTGTTGCCTGACTAGTTCACATACAGTACCTATTAGCTGGGAGGACCAAGGTCTGAGTGAATGTGATGGAATACAAGTACCTTGAACAAGTGGACTTGTTCTTGCTAAATAATTAGTTGTAAGAATTGTTATCTAGTTATAAGTAATATATAGGTGTTAACTAATTCTAAGAAATTATATATTAAGATCATAAAAATAAAATTACATGTAGGATATTAAAATTAAGTTAGTGCATAATTAAAATATTATATATAAATAAGATTAGTTTATATATAAATTTTAATGTAGGTAAAAAAGCCTTTGGCAAATATTTTTACAATATATTACTTTGTTAAATATATTTAAAAAAAATAACGGTGTTATTCTAATATTGTGTTTCTTTGCGAGAAACATCAAAATCTTTCCGTTTTTTTTAAAGAAAGAATACAATAAAACACAATACAAGTGAGTGAGTGTGCTTAAATTAATGGAGTGTCGTTTCAAGAAGTTTATATTGTAAGAGCGGTGTTTACAAAACATACATATTTAAGTGTGACACATTCTCCGTAAACAAAAAGTATGTTTTCGTAATAAATATTTCTGCCGCATATCTTTGTCTAAAGCCGATGCACAGTTTGACTATCCCACACGTTATCTCTTTTGGAATTATTAAAGCCGATATATACTGTAAGGATTTCTAATTATTTTTCCAATAATTCAAAACACCTTGAATTTATTTAAGTTATTCATTAATGATTTTCAAAGACTTTCGTAATCCAGTTGGTAAGACGATTGTCTTCCAAACCGAGGGTTACGAATTCGATTTCTGTTGAAATCTAATTTATATTTAAAATGGTAGTCTAGTAAAGGCAATACACATGGAAGTATTTAACAGAAGCGCAATGCAAATAACTTTTATTATACATACAACAACCTTGTAATAAGACAGCCTGTATAAACCAACAAATATAATAAGGTTCAGGGTTACATACGTTTCATATACGCATACAAAGATGCAAAATAGTTACCAAATGTCAGGAACCAGATTGCAACTGAAGACGTCAAAAGGGATTATCATTTTGTATTGGATTGGTTTGAATGAATTCACATTGGTTCTGAATTGATGATCCGGACGTATGTTTAAAAATATGGCTGGCAAATTATATTGCCTTTGATGCCAGTAATTGAGCCACTGGAGTAGGCAAATAGCTCACAGTTCGTCATCGCACGTGTTAGAAATACTACTGCACGTAGATAGGCAACAACATTCTTACGCGCCTACGCACCACTTCCGAATATTGTTATACCAAACAAGCGCTTAAGCACGGTTTTTTTTAATTATCGGGAATCGAACACGAAACTTTTCTTTCCAAATGGGTCACGAATGTCGTCAAAAGAAAAAAAAATAGGAAGAAATGGATCAGACCAATGTTCAATTTTGAAAAATTCATAATAAAACAATGGTTTATTGTTATCAATTTCAATTATTGTTAACATGTAACAAAACGTTGGGATTTTTTTTAAATAATGTTGTTAATGATCACCATCGCGTCGATGGCATTCGTCTTATTTGGCTCAAACATTTTGAAGTACGCGCCTGTATCTTTCCTGGAGTATTCCTTCGATCTCTTGGCGAATATTTTATTCCAATTGCAGCGTAGTCGTTGAATTATTTGCATATACTCGACTTTTTAGGTATCCCATAAAAAAACGAGTGGGGTCAAATTCCGTTGAAACCACATCCTCGAACTGTACCCCAGAAATTCTTGCAATTTCACTGTCAAAAACCTATCAACATTTGAAGAAATAAGGATCGATGATTCCCGACACTGACATGGCTCCACAAACTGTTTGTTACTCGTGTACAATGGAATGATCTATGGTGTTTCCTCACTCCAATAGCGGCAATGGGTTTATATCACTCCAATAGCGGCAATTGTGCTTATTGACGAAGCCATTCATATGGAAATGTGTTTCGTCTGAAAAACGTATGTTGTAAAACCTGGTGAACTGTTCAAACTCTTTGTTCGCAAAATTCAACCATGTAAAAAAGTCTGCTTAATTTTAATTCTGAATAAGTTAAATTCTATAGGGATGGAGTTTTAAGTAAAGCGATAAAATTCGTTGGAAGGTCGTACGCGACATCGCTAATGCTGATGAACGCTTGCGGATTGATAGCGTTGAATCAGTGTACACAGAATCATTACCTTGGCTGACTTGGATTATTCGATACTTTGCTCTGTTCGATAAGTCCACGGGCAGCCTTGAGGTTGAGAATTTAGCATAGAAACAGTATTTTCAAGTTTTTTAATCTTCTGCTTAATTAAGTGAGTGCTTGGATACTGCCTAACATTGTATAATTGGCACTAAAAACTCAAAATAATCGCCTAACAGTATAATGAAAACAATAGGGCACTTTATTTTGGGCCAACCTGCATATTTTTTTGTTATTTTTAAAGTAAGCTAACGACGTTGTCTTATAGTAGAGGGAAGTTAGTTCCAGAGTCTGACGGTATGGAAATAACGAAAGAATACCGTGATTGGAGAGGCTGTGAACATTTTCCGAGGCGGGACAGTTTAAGATGTTATACAATAGCTAGAGAACGCTTTATTTTTCGATATCGATGATCATATCTTAAATTAGACTGTATCTTAAAAAGGAAGTAAAGTTAAATTTATAAAACCGTTATCGTGTGTTTTATCGTTTTTGTTGGCAATCAAGAACGTTGTTTGGGAAAAGCTGCCAAATATTAGCAATCGACATGATGTCACCTGCTTGGTTAGGGATGCTGGCTTCGTTGTTGGATTCTACAGCCACCATTTGGTGCCAAATTTGAATCGAAATTGTTTAATGAATGCATATATTATACATACACAAAATTCATATAACATCGTTACGTGTCTTAGTTGATAAGACACTTGACTTCCAGTCCGGGGGTTACAGGTTCGATTTCCATTAGAACTCAATTTAATTTAAAAAATGCTTTAGTCTGGTTTCAAATTAAGACTCTTTAATTTATTTTTGTCGGTTGGAAGAGATTGCCGCGTGGCAAAATCCCGTCACGTTGTATTGTATGCATCGAAAATGTTCTATATTACAATACGTTATGCATTGATTGATCCGTGGCTAGGAGGCTTTTGGGTAGGCAGAGAAAACAGAACTTCACTTCATATGGTACGCATCTTTTACTTCTGTCACGTTCGTACACCTTGTAAACCATTCTTCATACATACATCATTGTTTCAGATGTGATGAAGCGGGGAATTATTTCAATAATCAAATTTATTTTTTGTTTGAAGAATCTTTTCCTGTGAAGCCTCCATCTGTACAAAGTAGGCGATATCCGAACTCGTTTAGTCATTGCACGTGTTTTATATTATATAATAGTAACACTATATCGCATGAAGAGACAACAACACTCGCACACGTACTCAGGACGTACAAGTATTATAACTTGACGAACTCTTTTACCAGACTGGGACCACTTTTTCAGGTACCATCGGGAATTGAACCCGAAATACTCGGGTGGAAGTCAAGCGTCTTACCAACTATGCCAAGGAAGTCGTCACATTCAGGCCGATGAAACATTCTGTATTCACATGTTTAATGTTACCAGTGATGGTTTTCATTGGTTCATGCTTTAATGACGTATAACTTTAACACGTTTAGTTCTAAAAACACCTATAGGCGTTCATATTAACTTTTGCTGAGTGCTTAAAATGCTTTTCGTCGTTTTAGTTCCAATTTATTTTGGTCAATTAAAAAACAAGTGAGCCCAGAGTGATCTTATAGTACTGCTAGGGTTTGTAAGGGTTATATGGCAATGGATTATTCTTGCTTATTTTAAACTTTTTAACAGCACAGTAATTGTAAAAGAAATTATTCGGCTGTTAATATTTTATAAGTGATGCCTTCTTCCTATATTTGCCATACCAAGAAAAAATAAGGCGAGCCTTTTGAGAAGAGGTAAATATAGTTTATATTTTTTGGAATAGAACTTCTTATAAAAAAACATACTTCAATATTTTTTCCACTTCGAAAGTTAACGACAAAGATTAAAAATGTAAGATATGATTTCCGCCAGCACTTATCCGGTCACCACATTGCCCGATTGCCCGACGTCGTGTTGGCCCGTAACCTCAAAAGAAGATTTGACATCGGTCCAAACATGGTGCTCCGTCCAGACCCAAGACTGAGCGCCATATGGCCGAGCAGAGCTGGCCGACTCTTTCTTTGTGATGTCGGCCAAGTGACACCCACCCAATCAGCGGGGCTAAACACAAACACCGACTAGTCTGTCACACTTGTATCGATAGTGCTCTATCTACTTTGTTTGAAATGTCATCATTGTATTGTATTACACTTAAGTCACATTTTTTATGATTTGTTACGAGTATAAGTTTTGTAATAAATAGTTTGCCAAACTGCTTCATATATTTTAGCAATGGCTCTTTATTGTATTACACTTTCATTGTATAGAGTACAATCTGAAGGGTTTATTACTATGTGCCCAAAACGCTTGTGTTGTGGTCTTTTTCAGTTGATGTGATGAAGATTTTTAGACATGTGCCATGAAGATCAGAATGTTTTATAAGTTAGAACTATTCGTTATCTTGATTTCGATCTCAGAATGCTTAGAATTTCTTAAGTTTTTAAATGCTAAAAGATTGCCTATCTGGGGTATATATTGAGATAACAAGAATACCACTTCTTTAAATTAATATTTATTGGCAAACTTGAATATTGACGCGGAATCGGTAAAAGGAGCTTGTCTTGGTTACGCAACATTCGCGAACGAGCAGGCATCCAGATAGTTGAAAAGCTGTCCATTGCTGCCCAAGACAGATATATTTTCTCAAGAGTGATTGGGACCGGACACGGTACACGAAGAAGAATGAATATAAGGAAATATTTTTATTAATCTATTATGTAATTTGCCTAAATCCATGAAACCGAAAATTATTCAAAACAAACTGTGACAGTGAAGTGAAAATGAAACAAAATATATGCAGATGCTACTGAGTAACGTAAGTATTCCAATTTTGAAACATGATACTAAAGTAAAACAAGTAGGCAATTGGATGATAAGTAGTGTTTGCAATATTAAATTAGGTCCTGTATTTTTAAAACTAAACATTTGTTTTGTACTTTTTTACGAAACAAATGAAAATACATTTATTGTCATTCACGTTTCGAATATAAGATGAACTGAAAAATAAGGTAATTATTGAGTAAAATATCACAAATTTGATGATTTAAAGTTATAAAATGTGAAAAAAAAACCTTGACGTTTTGAATGCATAATATGAATAATAATCGGTGCAACCTTTGACTTAAATCTTAACAATGCCTCAATAAAACAGATTGACAGAAGAGCGTGTTGCTGCATAGCGAAGAAAACAACGGCTACGGCGACAAACTATAAATGTTGAATAAGACAACCTCTTAATGACGATCGAAGATCACGAATCTCCAACGAAGAACGGTCGAACCAAAATGAGGGATTCCGGCAGGCTAAAGGAAATAATATGACGATTGGTGGTAATATGCAGCAATGGCAGAGCAGACACGGAATAGTCAGGATGTAAGATTTAGAAGAGTCATCAATCACAGAATTTACGTGTGGGGATATGAATATGTATTGCAATTCATTCTCTCTGTCTACCTCGTAAGGGATATGGCGTGATGGAAAAGAATGTAAGTAGGTGTAACAATTAAAAATTAAAATAAATTCGGTGCAAATAATTTTTGGGTCTGTATCCGTATACACATACATATCATTACGCCGTGTACTTTGCAGGGTAAGGAGAAAGAATATATCTCCAAAGCTTTTTATTCCAGCACACAACTTTCGCCTCCTCCATATTCATATATCTCGTCATGAACAACTCTCCATTGTTCATACTCATCACTTTTATTTTCTTTCAAAACCTGCCACGTTACCCTCAGTCTGCCTCTTTCACGCACACCTTGCACTACTGACTTGTATATTAGGTCCCCACACATGAAACCGGCGCTTTGTTTGGGAGGAACATAAAGTTGATTTTTTTTTAATATAATATATTTATTTAATCAAAGTATGTACCATTGCTATCTATGCACTTTTGCCATCTCATAGGTAGTTCATCGATCCCTTTACTAAAAAAACCATTCGGACGGGAATCAATAAAATCTTTGAAGTCGGTTTGGACTGCCCCATCGGAGTTGAATTTTTTCCCTTGCAAGAAGTTATCCAAATTTCGAAAAAAATAGTAATCTGTTGGGCCAAGGTCCGGAGAGTACGGTGGATGTCTTAGATATTCCAATTGAAGCTCTTCTAATTTGGTAGCCGTCTGTTGTGCAGTGTGTGGTCTAGCGTTATCATGAAGCAGCAGTGGCCTAGAGCGATTAACCAGCCTCGGTTGTTTAGCAGCTAGCTTTTCCATCATGGTTTGCAGTTGCTGACAATAGACATCTGCCGTAATCGTCTGGCCAGATTTAAGAAAGCCGTAGTGAACGACACCAGCACTAGTCCACCAAACGCTCACAAGTAACTTTTTTGGAGTCAATTTTCGCTTGGGGCATGGTTTGGCTGGTTCGGCAGGGTTCAGCCATTGCGATGAGCGCTTCCGATTATCATACAGGATCCACTTTTCATCACAGGTAATGATTCGATTCAAAATCCCTTCATTATTGTGCCGGTTGAGTAATGCAACGCAGCAGTCAACGCGCGTTTGTTGATTTGCTTCACTCAATTCGTGAGGTACCCACCTTTCAAGCTTTTTCACCTTCCCAATTTGCTTCAAGTGGATTAAAACAGTTTTATCACTAACACCGCAGCCTGCAGCTAACTCGGACGTGGTTTGCGATGGATCCGCTTCCACAATAGCCTTCAATTCTTCATTATCAACTTTGGTCTCCGGCCGTCCACGGGGCTTGTTCTGCAGGTCGAAATTTCCAGAACGAAAACGTTGGAACCAAAAACGCATTGTGTTTTCTTTTGCGGCACCGTCGCCATACACATAATTAATCCTTCGAGCCGTTTCTGCAGCACTGGTGCCACGGTGGAACTCGTACTCGTAAATAACGCGATATTTCAAGTTTTCCATTTTGTAAACTGAGTGACGCAAAGAAAAAAAACAATTGAGGAAAAAACAAATGAATTATAATTTTCGAAACACAAATATTTGAGTAAATAGCTGTATAAATTTGAATTTGGAATTCTTAACCAAAGAGAAGATATTTGAGATCAAAGTTGCCAGTACGGCAAAACGCCAATTTCACATGTAAGGACCCAATATTAGCTTATTCAGTCTTTCGTCATTCATTCTTTCCACATGTCGAAACATCTCAAAGCTCCTTTCTTCATTTTACTTAAAACATTAATTTTAATTGTTATTTATCTTATTTGTAATATAGTTACCCTGCACGGACGTGGGGTGAAAAACATCTGTCATCCTTGCGACTGGACTCACCCTCCTATTGGTTGATGTATATCTTGATTCTGATACTATTTTGAGATGAGCTCAGATTTTTTGATAGCTTATCTCTCTCAAAAGCATTATTTCTCCATTGCCTTTACATAACATATGTGTAATTCATATATTTACATACTATACTGTTATGAATAATCATCTGTCTCTTTTCATCAATTCTTTCAACATGTCCAAACAATCTTAAATCTCCTTTTTGTATCTTACTTAAAACAATAATTTCTGATGTCTTCATTCCGCCTTCTTTCAAACATCAATACTCCACAAGTGCACGCATCTCCACAGCATTACTCTTATTTTTACCCCTCTTCTGCTAAGTTGAAGTGGACACTAACACACTAGTATGTAACGTCATTAGTCTGCAACTGATTAAAAGGTATCTTAGCTCCATCTTCCACGATGTTACATAGAACACTACTAATACAACCGTCCAAATTGTTGTTGCATCAGAATCACCTCGACCGTGTGTGACCCGTCTGTGTTTTTAGAGCGTGTTTGTAGTAAGACCGTGATTTATGCTCCAACTTGTAGTACGTCCGATCCTAATATTGTTATTAGTGGCATGACGGTGTTGTGGACGCGCAGCTACAGAGAAACAACAGAATACAGAAACAATCGCTGCACTGCAAACCAGCTATTTGTGCCAAGACATTAAATGGTATACAAAACAAGCTTTCTGTATTATGTCATGTTTTTATTGAAGTGTTCCAAAAATATAATACTTATTTATATTTCTTGTACAATTTAATCTTGGACACGTTCAAATCATTAAACGGTGCGATATTTTTTTATACCGCACCGTTTAGTGAGTCCAATCTTTTAAAAACGCGCATTAGTTTCGTTGTTTGTCTCGAAATATGTAGTGTAATTGTGAGGGGAAATCGTTCCAGAGGAAAATCAAAGAAAGTATGGTTGGAGCAAGTGATTGATACAATATTTTAAAATAATGAAACGTAGAAAATAAGAGAAATCGAAGGAGTTGTATAAGAAAGGTGTATGAATGTAGAAGAAGCGAAATATGTATTTTGAGATAGAAATGTCTGGCGCTCTGTCATCACTGCCTACCCCGACAGGGACATGGGGGCACGGTATTTATGTATGTGTATTACTTTCGAAAATTCCTTCTTAAAGGTTTCAATTTTTTCTCAATGTATTAAAAATATACCCCTCAACATATCCAAATTGATTATGCGGATTTATTGAAGAGCTTAGCTGGGAGATAATATTGTCTTCGGCCCCAGTAATCGAGTCATTCGGGTTAAGAATAACTGGAATAGACAAGTAACTCACAGTTCGCACTCACACTTGTTGTAAATAAGAACCGCTCTTAGACAAGCGATAACACTTTGTTAAGTAACATATTGTTATCAAACGAATAACCACCCTTTTTGGACACTAATGAGAATCAAATCAAATTCCTGGGTCATACCAACTAAGCGACTGAGTCCTAGACAAGCATCTTATTAACTAAGCCACTTGTCTAGGAGGTAAAGGAATTTATTCAATGCGAGATCAAGAAGGTTGGACCCATTTCGTAGGGTTCATTAAGGCTTCTAAAAGCATGGAAAATTCCGTTATTTATTCAACACACTCTGTGCATATTTAATGCACTCAGTAATAAAATATATTAATTAACACAAATCGACGCGATTTAAGATAAAGGTCGAGTGCTAGCCAAGTGTATGAATATTGGATCTCTTGAAGGGAATACGAGAATAACAATTTTCATTTGTTTGTATCTATTGCGTGTTAACATAAGTTGTATCCGTTTTTTCCATATGAAGAGAACAAGAGGACACAACAAAAAAAAATACAACAAATTAGTCAATAATGTATTCTCCTTCATTATTTTAAAACAAATCAATAAATAATGTATTCTCCTTAATTGTTTACAACTTCTTGCCAACGTTTTACAAGTTTTTCAATGCCTGTGCGATAAAAACCATCCGGTCTTGACTCGAGGAATTCGTCCAACCATGTCCGCAATTCGACGTCATTATTGAAGGAAACGCCGCGCAAATTGTTCAAAAGCGACCGGAAAAGGTGGAAAGCCGACGGTGCGAGGTCTGGATTACATGGAGGGTGCGGCAGGACTTCCCAACCAAGCATTTGAATGGCATTTTTCGTAATGTTGGCGATATGGGGGCGGGCGTTATCGTGTTGCGGAATGACGCCATATTCCCGATCCGGCCTTTTTTGTTGAATTGTAGTGTTGAGCCGCTGCATTTGCACAATGTATAGCTCCGCATTGACTGTCTGATTGCGTTCAAGTATGTCGTAGTGGATGACGCTTTGCCGATCCCACCAGATGCAAATCATCGTCTTGCGCGGATGCAAACCTTGTTTCGCTCTGGGCGTTGCTTATTGACCATAACTCACCCATTCTTTCCGTTTCTTCGTATTCACATAAAGGCACCATTTTTCATCACCAGTAATTATGCGGTAAAGGAACCTTTGCTTGTGGCCATGCGTAGTTCGATGACGCGCGAGCAAACCAGCAGAAATTGTCGAATGTTGACTTTTGTTGTTTTCACTCAAAACATGTGGAACCCAAGCGCCGAACTTCTGGACTTTTACCATTGATTTAAGATGCCGGTATACAGTCGTGTGACTACAATTCATCTGTTCAGTCAATTCTACGGTGGTTTGAAGGGGATTATCATGAATAATATGGTTTAAGTGGTCCTCATCGAAGTCCACTGGTCGTCCGGAACGCTCCATGTCTTCAGGTCGAAATTACCGTATTCGAAACGCAAAAACCACCGACGAGCTGTCCTTGCATTCATAGCATCTTCACCGTACACTCCGCAAATATCGCGAGCAGCTTTGGCAGCTTTATTCCCTCGATTTAACGCGAATAGAAGGAGGTGTCGAAAATGCTCACTTTCGTCTACTTGACATTCCATTTTGAAGGCTTGATATCAAATTAAATAATATAATATATGTAACGTAAAAGCAAACACAATATCTTGTAGAGCAGAAAATTTTCTTTCGAATGACGTATAACCTTTATCATTTTGTTTTACTTTTGGTGCTCATTTTTAAATTTGGAAAAAACGGCCACAACTTATGTTAACACCTAATACTATTTATAAATAAAATCTGTGGCACGGTGTAGACAAAATTAAATGAAGCAAGTTACGTGGTCGCATAAATCATTCAAATGACTATCCATCCCCTTGAAATCCATAAACATATACGTGAGCACATGCCCACGAACCCCACAAAGACGGACAACCATCCGAACATTCTTTTTCATATAAAGTGAGATATCATCAATCAAAAGGAAAGGAAGGGATGGTGGAGAGGAAAGGAACAGAAAAATCAGGAATGAAACACGTTATTTTACTGACTAGAAATTAAGAGGGTTTTCAGTCGCAATGATAAAATCACTATTAAAAATGACACAATAATTGCGCTATATAAATCTCTTCCTCATGAAATGCTGCATCATATTTAACCTGCTGATCGTCTTGGAAGTTTAATCTCCTTGCCTTCGGAACTTTACGTTTGATCTGTCAAGACTGTATGCTTGCTGAAGTGCAACAACTTGCACATAATTTACCAATATTCACACAGGGATCTTCGATCTACAAGATTGATGACAACTGTTATTGGTGAGCGTTGTACAAAGCCGTTATCGGTAAGCGTTGTGAGAAGTCGTTTCCGGAAAGCGTTGTGAGAAGTCGTTATCATCGGTAAGCGAAATTTTGATCATTAAAGAAGATGGATTATCTATACATATGATGTATAAAAATTTGAATGAGTAGAGAAAAATATTTAATCATTTTGGTTTGTACCGTCTAATGGTTGGTATTCACGCTTAACAAGCGGACTCTCCAGGTTCAATTTCTGGCGGATTCACTTCCAGACTAGATTTACTGTTTATTTTACATTAAAAGTTATGTTTTTTGCACTTTCTAAGCAAGTTGATTCTTATGCTTTTAAGAAACATAATAAAGGGCAGTATAAAACTTTGTCTAACGAAAATTTACTGCAGTTCAAATCCATCTATTGTCATGGAACTTTTATCTCTTTGCCATCGGTACTTTGTGTTTGTTTTGTCAAGACAATGCTTGTTGAAGTGCAACAGCTTGCAGACTGTATACAATCATACGAGGAGGAGTTCCATGCAGTTATACGTCCGATAATCTGTCCGATTGGCTACTCGGACTTTGTGGCGATCAAGGATATTTCTACAGCTCTTTTGCATTATAAATAAGTATTTTTAAAAATTTTCCATTTATAATCTATTTTTGTGGAATCTGACCTTCCATCGCTATCCTTTTTACACTCCGGTATGACGCCAGCAGAGTAGAGGACCCTTTCGGAGAAAGTGCTTCATCCAAGTTTGACTATATTTTTCTTATGAGTGTACGATCGCACTGTAAGCGAACTTTATTTTTTCCCTAGAGACAGTGTGAGTGGAGGAGGGATAAACATACTCATAAAAAATCATATCAGATAATATGCACTTATTGATTGTCCAATCTGTGCAGTCTTGCTGTGCAAGAGTTGTACAAATATTAAGTTGCAACCCGTTCATTATGGAAAAAAAATTATGCCGAGTGGACTTACAAGGAACGTGTAACATGAGAATCTGAGTTAGTTTCGGACAATGTTGTGAGGTTAAAAATATTTCTTCTATCTGACAAGGTTTGTAAGCCTCATCACTTTCAACAGAAATATTAAAATACTCAGTTATTGGGATCTGCAATTTAAAGTTTACAAATCGTAAAATCCACCGCTGCACGCGTTCTATTTTATCAACATGGACATCACAGTGGGGTGACCATATTGCCGATGCGTGATCCAAGAATGTTCTTACCAGAGAATTATATACAATTTTATATAACATTACATACAATAGTTTAAATTTATTATTCCTTTGAATAACTATTTTTTAAAGAAATGTGTAATTAATAAAGGTTGCTCTGTTTTTACTATATTATCGATTGACTCCCTAACAAATACAGTGCGACTGTATATGTATTTATGTTCAAAGGACACCAATTCAAAACAGTGTGAAAAAACCGGACAAAAATCTAAGATAGCACAGTACGAGTTTACCACCAGCAAGAGACATACAGAGCCTTGTAGCAAGATTGTAAAATCATCCACAGATATTACCGGCAATGCGTTCCAAGGTTCCATATTTGGCATGCTCCTATTTTGGTCTGCAACGCCCATAACCATTTAAAAGCTTATTTATTGGCCTCGAGCACACTGCCAGCGTGGACCAACCGAACCAAGAGGCTTTCTTTACTCCTTGACTCTCGCAAGACCTCCTCGTGGAGTATATGATAAGTACAGGGTCATGAATCAACATTAAATTAATCTCTATCCCATTTTATAACTTTCTCATTTTATCGTTAATTTTGAGTTTCTTCGCACACTTTGCATTATTACAATTAAATTATCTTAATGTTGGTTTAATAACACGCAAATTTAAAACTCACAACTGCAAAAACATATATCTATTTACGGGTTTCAAAGATAAATTCTATTTTTGAATACATTTAGCATTATTAAAATTATCTCGATGTTAGCTTTTCTAACATGCAAATTTAAAACTCAACTCCGACAAATATATATTTACGGGTTTCAAAGAGATGTAATTTTATATAAATTTTGCAATATTCAAGATATCTTGATGTTGGATTTTCTAACACGCAAATTTAAAATTTGCAACTACAAAATAAAAATGGGTATTCAAGAGAAGTTTTAACGAAAATGTCAAAATACGAGTATTTCTGTTATTCCGCTAATTACATTAATCTCCACTACACGTATTTGTACATTTTATCCCGATGCTCGTTTCAGATGGAATGGAGAGTCTCGGAACAGGAAGTAAAAATACGAGTAGCAAAGATTGATGTAATTTAGAGGAAAACTTAAGTAATATATTGTTAAATATTCTAATATGGAGTTCCACAAAGTTAAAGCCGAAACATTTTGTAAGATATAATTTATTCATCAATCGGGTATCAGAGTATTGCAATTTCTTTCTTATATCGTTCTTATACTTTGTGAGTCGATTGACTATCACTTGGACAAGGAACAGTCATTCGCTTTTATCTTGTACTTCAGGATCTACTCCAGCTGCGTTATGCCCCTATATAGGCCCTATAACTTGTATTATCCATAATATAATATTTTAATCGTTTTAATAGAAAGGCGAACCGTCTAGTACCAGTATATAATGATGCAAAAAAAACAAGTTTGTGCATATAAACAACCATTTGACAAGGCGAGGCCTGTGACGAAGTGTCTCATTGCTTAATCACAGATTTCATATATTTTTCTGTAATACTAAAATACTCACTTGAAGCATTTACACTATTTAACAACTCCTCATCTCCACTTCCCAAAAAGGGTTGTATTAAAGTATATTCTTTCCTAAAGCTGCACACGCCAACCATATATTTAATACTTTGAGGCAGACACATATTGAATTGAAATATTACTCGAGAAAATAAACATTAACCAAAAATCAAAATCAACAATTTATTAAATTTCAAGATAACTTCAAGATCATCGTATATTGAAGTTATCTTGAAATTAGTAAAAGACGACCTCCGTGACTTAGAACCAGAATGCATATATTTCATCTAGTGGTATAGAGTTCTATTATCAATGTAAATCAAACAAAAGCGAACCAGACGTTTTATTCACTTTCAGACATTTTGACATAATTATGGTTCACATAAAGAAATAAATGTGTTTTGAAGTGAATCACATTGCAGGGCTTTCATTAGCTGTAGTGGCAGGATCAGTTGAGAAAGTGATAAATTGTATTGTACGAGTATAAGATTTTAGTTATATACATTACAGCCTGGCGGATCTATTGCCATCTGGTAATCTCTTCCAACAACCAAATATATATGATATATGCCTTAAATGTCAAACATACTAAAACTTTTTATAAAATAATAGGGTATGACATTCCATCGAATAGGTCATCATATAATGATGTTTAGGTGTTTGTGTTTTTTTATTAGATTTTTATTCTGCAAAAGTAGCATTAAAGTTAAACTCATGTTCTTATTAAACTGTTTTAAAATATTTTTGTACAATATTAAAGGTATCTCTTTTTAAATATTTTATTTTGGATGTGAATTAAGGTCTATAATAATTAAGTCTAAATACATCAAAATACGATCTTTATTTTATTTTGATTATTTACACAAGTACGTATTAATGTGATAACATATAGTACAATACTTTGCAAGCCAACGAGTAAAAACGTAAAAAAATATCGTGTAATGTGCACAATAAAGAAAAAGGTAAATATCATTTACATAAGAATGTGCTTTATTTGACAATTAAGAAATTATCTTTAGAATGAAGCATGAATACACACATGTAAATTTTGCTAAATCTTTTTTTTTCAAATGTCTCACATAATTCCGGGAATTGTATCATTGTCATTTTACCTGAAACCATAGACAAATTCTATATTAATAATGGCCGATGACGTCATTGTAAAAAAATCTGCGCCGCACAAACATACGAATTTGTTCTTTCAACTTCCTTATTTGAAAAGGTTTTTTTTCGGTTGTCAACCCTGTGCGTTTCCCGCGCGATGATTTACAAGTTCGGACACACGCGACTGCAAGCGCTGTGCGCGCATGTGTTCGGGAGCCCGCCAAACTGCTTTTCGGATAAGGCGGTAAAAAATGGGTTGAGGTGTGAAAATATAGCTGATTCGGCATTTGTAATTGATATGTTAATCACATTCAAATTGGCCGGCCCGGCGCAGTCCGCGTGTACAGCGCGCTTAATGTGCTAGCTCAACATTGTTACATCTTGTGAAGTGATTAATCATTATCTGTGGACTTGAGAAAATATGTTTTATCAATATATTTTGCTGGGTGGGATAGTTAGTTTTTAAATTGTTGAGACTTATTGAATTAAAAGCTTAGTTTTTCAATAGATATATGCGATTATGGCTACCTCTATGACGTAGTTGGTAAGACGTCTGTTTTACAATCTGAGTACGTTTACCGTTAGAACTATTTTATTTTAAAGTTTTCCAGTGGGGTTGTCACTTAAGAGCCTGGTTGGTAGAAAGAGAGTGCCACAGCGATAACGAACCCGCCAGAGTACTGTATCATATATAACGAAAGTGTAATAATACAGCACGGGGCAGTATATAATTATTTTAAGAAAAGCGACATGATATTTTTTAAGTTTATGTAGCTAATCTTTTATGCGCTAGATTTTTAACAAAATTCCTAAAGTAACCTGTATTATAATGATCCATACTCTATAAGATTTGCTTTAATAATAATAAAATGACAATTTATGCAGCGTCGTTTCGAGAGCAGAGTCTCCTCAAGAGCGCTCTAAATAAGGATTTGAATCTACTATTTATTATTTACCGATTAAAAATATTACTAAAAACCAAGTTAAATGTTAAGATAGGAAGATGGTGGCTACAGTTATTAGATTAAGAACTTTCCGCATCTGTTTATATCTTGAAAAACATATTTGGTAAGAAAATCTCAGAAAACTAATCAAGGGAAGCCGAACTACAAAGAAACTTTTGTAGATCTTCCGATATGTGATAGTGTCATATTCCGAGTTAGGTGGAGTGTAGTGTTTTGTGTAGTGTAATAACCTTCCAAAAGGGATTGTATTTAAGTGCTTCCTAAAGCTACACACGTTTCTCACATCTCTAACACTGCTTTTTTCCTGGTTCTGTTTACGATATATTTTTTGAGATTTGCTTTGAGGCTTTGTAATATCGATATTGTCTGTTTTCTTTGCTATGACACAATCCATTTTGGGTTGCTCAGATCTTACATTCTCCATCAACCGTTATTCTTGAGAAAAGGTAAAGTGAGATCAGGTTCTCTTTTACTTTATTTTCAAGTCTTTTTGCATCTTGTTATACCTGTTTGCGAGCTTCAACTCGTGCGTATTATCAATGACGAGCTTACATAAAAAAATGAGCTATGAAAATAATTTCGTTTAAACTGTTTTAGATATTTTAAAATGTTCAACAAACTGACTAACTTGTGCTATATTTATGTCTGAATTTTAACGAGTTCAGAAAACAATGATCGGAAACAACAATAAATCCCATGACACATTGGTGCTGTAAATTTTAAATTCACTCTCTCCATTTTTTTAAGAAAACTGATATTAAATACTTTGATAATTTTTTGAAATTTTCAATTGATAAGTGGCAGTTGTTTTGTTACACAGTTTGACAAGGCCATTGTATGACGAAATTACGTATCATCACTAATTAAATTTAAAAGGATTAAAAATCATTATACGTATATCTCTAAGGTAGGCAGAGAACACAGCAACAGACTTTCTATCTCGACATTTATTTCGTCCCTTCCACATCCATACATCTTCTCACCGTCGTTGCTGGGCCTCGAACTTGAGGATCGCCTCGCTATTCCAACGTCAAATTAGTTAGAAAGCAAATCTGTGCCGTTGAATTTTTTTAAGTGAGTGTGCCGTTACTCACCAGCAAATTCACCGACCACACCGAAGTACTGAATACGATGGCAAACCGAAGGGAGAAGATCAGACCGCACCAGCAAGTTTTTTATTATTCCCCCTTTTTTAAAAGAATAGATATGACTGAAGTCATAGTTATCATTATACCCGCAAATACTAAACAAGAAAAATGTCTGTGTCATTCGAGACGGGGTTCGAACCGGCGACCTTCCGTACGGAAGTCCAATCAGTTACCGCGCGTCCATGCACTTTCTCATACAATTATCTTACTACTTGAATTTCCTTCTTTCAAAATATCTTGCATTATACTTTCCCTGGTCTTCCTCGACCACCCATTTCACTCTCATTTGCGCTGTATATTTATTTGTTAGGCATTCTTAATTTATTTGTTCCACGTTACAAAACCATCTCATAGTGCACTATAGTATATAGAATTGTTAAAGAGTTTAATTTGTTATGTTCTACATATTAAAAAATAACTTAATTTTAGAGATTGTTTGATATTTATATCAATTGAATTGATCAAATGAAATATTATAATGGCCTTACTAACTGAATACTATCTAACAATGAAGTTCTATAATTAGGTTAGTTATTCATTTACTAGTAATTAATTCTATTCTCATAATTAATCTGTTGTAACATTATTGTAAGAGATCATAAGATTTTTTTGGGAGGCGGATGAGAAACAAAGATTTATGCCCCACGTATCCAAGTGGGAACTTGGATCCCAGTGACCGGCCGTGTGGCCAGGAAACTCTCTCGCGGCTTATCTGTCCCAGATTAAGGGAGACTAAAATTTATTCCACATGTCTTTGCCTGATATCTCTCTTAGAAATTGGCGTCAATCTCTTCAATGTGTGTCGGAAGATGGTTACAGGGTGACATGAAATATAAAAAAAGTCTTATAATACATTCTATTTTCTTAAGAATAAATATGAGTGAAGATTATTTATTTATTTAAACAGTTTAACGACTTTTTGACATAAAAAATAAAATAAAATTGACATTTAAGCAGTATTTTACAATATAAAAAAAATAGCATAAGTCGAACCCAAAACAACAAAAAAGCAAAACGTTGGATGGATAGTGAAATAGTCCTATTTATGAAAAACTTCTGACTTCATACTTTTAGTACTTCGTTTACTTAAATTGGCTTTTCACTTATTAATTTCAATCGAAGTGCCCCTAAAGCACCAAGTTGATTTTGTTAAAACTATAGTCAAACCAGAAATATATTAATCTTATGTGTAAGCCAGACTGATAATCTTTGTTAAAAATGGTGTCAATGGGATTCGAACCCGTAATTTCCAGGTCAGCAGACAGGCGTCTTACCAACTAGGCAATGGAGGTCATCAGGTTGTTGTATTATTCTGATCCCTCCATATTCGCAATAATTATGCCACCAAAGTTTGATAATTAACCGATGCATATATTTTTATTGCAATATTTTACAATGAATACAAGTCACCAATTACAAGTATCCGAGTACAATCCATCAAATACTTGCCTCTGAGAACAAGTCACGAGTATGAGTTACCAAGAACAAGTTACCGAGTACCAGCCATCAAATACATGCCCCCGAGAACGAGTCACTGAGTATGAGTAACCAAGTATAAGTTATCGAGTAAAAGTCATCAAATATGTACATGTCCCCGAGAACAAGCCAATGAGTACGTGTCGCCGACTACCTGCCTTTGAGTAAAAATCCTCAAGTACAAGTCATCGAGTAAAATTCACCGAGTACAAATCACCCTGTAGAAATGTGTGCCGGAAGGTTGTAACCGTATAGAGATCGCGAATATTGGATTAGGCGATGATTGATATGAAAACATTTAAATATTGAATGTTTTCATTGGTTATCAAAGGAAATATAATTATATGACATTAAAATATTTTAAAATTTAATACGCATGTTCCAATTTTTTTTATTTTGTAACATATACTATAAGTTGATGTCAAAGTGGTTTTGTTTATGGCAAAAAAAAGGATTTACGTTTGAAATAAAAAAAAAAAAAAAAAATTTCTAGCATAAGTAAGTTCGTACAACAAAAAAACCATAAAGCAACTATTTATTAGGTATAAGATAAAAAAATAATTAAAATTAAAATAATTTACATTTAACCTTTATTACAAATAAATGCCGTCCAGTTTGACAAATGCCAAATCTAAATAAAAACAAAATTACTTGTTCTAAGAAAATAGTAAAATTAAAATTAAAATATTAAATGCAATATCTTGATAATGAAAGTTGCAACGTTTTCGAAACGTAAAAATACATTCAATCCATAAACTATGAAAACTTTCAAAATATTTGAGTTCTTAGTATTATTTTAGTATAAACTATTGTTTGTTCCTTATTTTTAAGACGAAGGTCAAATGAATTTTGAATACCTATGAACTTGATAGTTTTGCTGTTCTATTCTTAACTATCGTATTTTTTGTCACTAGACTCTTTGAATCACAATCACCTTAAGGTCCACTACTTTGCCAAAAAATACCAATATTCGAGACTCGCATTCATGTCTGATAGTCATTTGAATCTCATAAGAAAAGAAATTCAAACAAAAAAGTTTATAAATTGTTGAAGAACGACCGTTACCATTGAATAAAAATAATCAAAACTAATTAACGCAATGATAAAAACCAAGTGATATAAGAATAAAACAAAAGACAACAAAATGAAATTAAGTGTCAAAAAGAAAAATATACGAGTAAAATAAAATATTGTTATATATTTTTTTCATATTTGCATTCATTTGTCTGCCATTCGAAATTCAAAATAATATATTCCATAGACAAAAAAAGGGAGTGTCATATCATCTGTGAATTTGTTTCTGCTGATGTAACATCAGAATCAATTGGCGACTCGATTGAGCGGTAACAATCGTATTTTTTTTTCTTCTGTCAGTATTTTTAGACATGGCGTCATCTGGTTTCAGACAGTGGCTGAGCGAATATTGATTATAAAATAAATATTTTAATTAATTTCGCTTTGAAATATTATTTCTATTTCCTGTAGGGCGGGATACGTTTTATTTGGTTTTTTTCTTAACGGATTCATATTTGATTAAATAAACTAGGTTCTTTTATAGATCTCGATAAAAATTATAGAAATTAGAACAAATATTTTTGGCCTTGGTATTTAATCTATCTTTTAAAAAAAGTGTCATGATCTAACTTTATAGCGATGTATTGTTTTGAATGAATGAAGAAGCTGTTGATTTATTTAAATGTATTAATTATGACTCTCAACGTATCAAGTTAATGAGAAGTTTTGACAAAATAATCAAAGAATAATAAAAAAAACGGTAAAAAGTATAAACCTACTTTTTAATGATCGTATGCCTCCAGTAAGATACAGGCAAATGTCTAGTTTACTGAAGTTAGGACAAATGGCAAGCAAAAAATCCAGATATATATATATAATTTGAGATTACCCGCTTAAAATTGCATTGTTGTTGTCTTTTTCGTTTTTTATATATATTATGTATGTATGTATACGTATAACATATACTAATGTAAAATAAAAAATATATTTTTTTGAAACTCAATTATTTCTTGGGGATTAAAATATCCAGCTGAAATGCTTGTATTTTCTTCGCATCATATTCCTTGGGGAATACGCAGATGACAAATTTCTATGCGTTCTATTTCTTGTATTCAGTTCTTGTTTTATCCATTTTCATACGTGTAATTATACTTGTTCTTACATAACATCTTATTATGACAAATCAACTCATTTTTAATTGTATACTCTTTATTTTGGATCGAACTAATATATTAAATATAAATATAAATTTGCTTATCATTATTTTATGACCAAAATATAATTAAGGTTTTAGTATGATAAAAGCAAGGAAATATTTCGTTTTTACAGTTTTGTAAATTTAAAAAAATATGAAATAAAATATAAAAATAACAAGCTCATATCGTCAAGTAAAAAAGAACAATAATATTTTTTTGAAGAGTACTTTTTAGCTATGAAGGCTTTTTGGCATAAGCGCCTCTTTGTACATTGAGGCTGAAGATCACTTTGAAGTGTTTAGAACTAGAATTTCACAAAAAAATAACATGTTTATTATCAGATAAATTAGCACAGGTAATATTTCCTTAGGTGATAAACATGACAATACTTACGTAGGGTGATGAACCCGATCGGCTGGGGAAAATTTAACTACGATGCCATTTATAAATACCGTTGTATCAGATTCATGTAAAAAACTAATTAAAATTCTCAACACGAATATCTTTACGGCTTTCAAGAAAAATTATAGCTGAAATGCCAAAAATAACATTAATTTATTTAACACTTCATTGAGTGGCAACCTGGGAGGCGATAATCTTATCAGATTAAAGGAAACAAAAGACCAGGTGGCCGCAAACATATTCAATTGAGTGGAAATCTGGGAGTCGATAATTTCTTCCAACTAATCAGACTAAAGGAAATAAAGGACCAGATGGCCGCAAACATATTCAAAGTATTATTTATTTTAGCAAAATTCACGAATAATGAAAACAAAAATATATGAAGTAATATGTCATCAATCAATAAAAAAATAAAAGGAATTGGGAATGCAGCATTGAATTGAAAAATGGAAGGAATTGGGAATGTAACACTGAATTAAAAAAAATGGAAGTAATTGAAATCGGGAATTCGATACTGAATTGAAATTAACAGTTTGTCAATCGCTTTTGCAGTACGTCTGACATTAGTTAGTAACTGGTTCGAGAGTGTCACGACATGGCCAGTAAAATAAGGCATAAATATCATAAGATTTAATTAAAAAAAAAAATCTTCTTCAGCTGTAGATTATGAATGTGATATCAATTAAACAGGAATAGTTTTTTCTACCAATTTTTTCCTTTGGTTCTACCAGCATGTGTAATCTGACGCATATTACGTGTGATATTCTCGGATTAGCGTAATGGATGGTGAACTGGTAGCAGACGCGACGGTCGCTCGCAGGTGTGGCTGGTCGGCTTGCATGTGTGCCACTGTGTGCCTTGTCGCCGGGCAACCAGCTGAGACATCAGTCCACTGCCATTATCTCTCTTCGTTGGATGAGCGACCGGATAGTGAGAAGCTAGCATGTGTTACGATTGAGCAAAATATTGACATTTTTATTTCGATTCGTTGATTTGTGGAATATCCTAACGCATAAGGGCACCCATCGATTTTTATCCACTTTTGACTGAAGAAAATCTCATTTAGAAGAATACAATAAAGTAGGTTCCGTGATTTGTAATGTCATACATTATCCAGATGTTTTCGAAGTGTGTCCCTCAGTACCTTGGGGTGCTGCGAAATATTCGAAAACTTTAATACATTCTCCTAGATAATCTTAAAACATTCAAAACAAACATTGTCGATATGAAACTGGTTGAGTTTTAGCATTCTAAAAAATATGAATATCCTTTGCTGAGAAAACGATGGGGTTTCTGCGGCAGCTGTAATAAAATCGAATTCCGCTCAGTCTGTACTCAACATGGAACAGGTAATGAGGGTAGATATATCTAGTTTGATTCCAATATTTGAGAAACTGTGTGGTGAACAAGAGATTCACTCATCCCACTAATAACTAAAGGTACACTGAAGATCTAAAGGAGAGACAGACCGAAGAAAATAGGATTTAAACAAGTGAATGCGTTTTAACAGAAGACAATGCTAAGAGTTAGAAAAACACAAGAAGTGTTTAATTTTTTTGGGTTCAATACAGTTTTATTGAACATAGTATAATTTGTTCTATGAATTATTCCCTTTGTTTAAATGTATCGATAATTTTCTCACGTGGATTTAATATTTTAAGATTGAATAATTAATTACAAAGCAGCTATGGAATTCTCCGGTACCTACTTGACCTTGCAAGTCCTCAAAACAGTTGCAATGATTCACCGCGCCTGACGTAATCTCCTGTATGCCCTGGTCACTGGTCGATGGTCACAAGTGTCCACTCAGAAGTAACAGAACTTCGACATTGCATGGGAAGTACTATAATTTTCACTTACTTAGAAACACATTACTAACTGTTGCACTTTGTCAACCGGAATCAACAGTTATGGTAATTAACATTACTCATTTAAATTTGAATTCCCATCGATAACTAGAGTCCGACTTTACTATCAGAGGCCTCGGGGTTTTCATTATTTATATACTGAAAAGAAATACGACACTTAAGCGTCCTTTACAAACTAAAGAAATTTTATTAAACATATCAATACAATTCAGAACACATACAGCATATTAAACTACCAATATATTGTACAAAACTGAAAGAAAAAATACTCAAATATTATTAACAATAAAAAACTTGAGTAGAACTTAAGAAAATAAAATATCTCTAGAAGGTTGAAAAAATTAATTAAACATTTAAAAAAGGTACGACAAAATGAAAAAGGAATAACCAGTCCCGCATTTATGATCTAAGATTGTGGAAATGTTTGAAAAGGATCCTTCTGAACTTTACAACATCTACATTAAAAATATCTACCAATGTAGGCATGGAGTAACTCAAATGTTGCATTCTCACGATTGATAATAACAAAAACGTGCAACTTTCTTTAACAAATTGTTATTGATCCATTCGAATTTTAAAAGTTTCCATGTGTTTCTGTCAGGAGTGTTGAAACCAAATGTTGTCAATATATCAGGGTATATTGGGAATAAATAAAGAAATAATCGTTTTTTAAGACAGTTCAAGAATTATCATTCCTATTAGTACAATGTTTAAATATCAGCTGAAATATTCGGAAAGTTTTTTAACACTAAAAGTCAGCTGGATAGCAAGTTTGTTATCTGTTGTGACGCCCTAATATTAAAAATAAAATATGACTTAAGATGTTTAAAAATAATCTTATAGACAACATTTAGATATTGTTTAATTTTGCCAGGTCGCTATCTTCTTTTGAAAAACACTTGGTAACCACGCGGTATTAAATTTTTAACGTTCTACAATATAACGAAATAACACGTCTTCTTTCGTATACTACTGCTACCATGCTAACATGATCGTGGCCGGCGAAATATCTGTTCATACACGCTCTAACTTGTTTAGGTATCGCTCAGCACTAGGATGATTTGTATCAACAAATCAAAGTCCCTGTGCATTATATTAAGTCAATATAATAGAATTAAATTGAAAAAAATGACAATTCAAAGTTTTAACTGATGTAACTTCAACTATTGATTTATAAGTGGAAAAGTTCCTCGAAGAAAGATGAAACGCAACATTCACTGTCGCGGTAAAGATGTAACAACCAAAAAATATATGATCTATAGTTTCATCACCCAGACCACACTTGCAGCTGGGATCCTCCACAATATCCATTCTGTAAGGATGAGTAGTTACCATGCAGTGACTCGTTCTCAAACGACACCGTTTTAAACTAAAAGAAAACAGTGGGGAAAATTTTGAAACGTACGAGTACTTAAAAACATACATACCATCATGCCATCTCCCTGTCGAGGTAGGTAGAGAAGATAGATAATTTCCTTTCTTAACCCTCATCTCTTCCACACCCATACAACTTCTACGATTCCTTCAGAGTATAACTTATTTGATCCAACCATACTTTGCTTGGTTTTCCTCTTACACGCCTTCCAATCACATTTGCATTATATATCTGTTTCGTTAGTCTTTCTTCATTCATTCGTTTCACATGTCCAAACCATCTCAGAATCTCTTCTACATCTTTCTTAACACATCAGTCTTAAGTTCAAATTCATCCCTTATCACTTCATTCTGTATTATAACATATAATATTTAATTGACAATAGGTTGAAATTATTGAAATTGTAAAAACTCAAGCAATGAAAACATAATTAAAAAAGCCTAAAAAAGTAATGAATGAATGATTAATTGATTTATAAAAACTTAATCATGTTTTGAAATGAATCTTTGTACAGAAGAATTATAGTTTTTGTGTTGTTATTTTTTTGTCGTGTTTTTCTTTGCAATCTCTTTTATTGTGCATAAAAACTTGTGCCTGACTAGCGATTATATTCGTAAATATTTTAATTCACGACTTGTTTTATTGTTGGACATAATTTTTATTGTTGGACATAATTTGATTGTTGGACATAATTTCATAGAGGAAACATGAAATTATTTTGTTCATTGTTATTTTATCTCTTTTAAATCTAAATAAAACTTGGATATGGAAAGCTTTAAAAATACCTGTTGTTGAAAATTTTATTTAATAAAGACATTGATATAACAATATACAAAACAAAATTATCTTTATTACTTGACTATTTATTAAACTTGACTATTTGTTTTACAGCCGCGCAATATCAAACTTTGACGTGGCAAAAAGATAAGAATTGGATTAATGCTGTGAAGATGCGTGCACTAAGGATAATTTGTGAAGTGTCAATGTTTGAAAAAAGGCGGAACGAAGACATCAGAAATGAATGCATGTATAAAATTGACGTTTTAAGTAAGAAGAGGAGGGAGTTTTAAGATGGGTTGAACATGTGGAGAGAATGAATGATGAAAGAATGACTAAGCGAGTATACAATTCCAGAAGTGCAAAGAGGTAAATCGAGGAAAACTTGGCTGAACCAAATTTGGCTAGATTTTGTAAATTGAGAAGTATGAATAATTTAAGATTGCGCATGACGAGATATATGAATGTCATGGAGGCAAAAGTTGTGCGCTTATATTGAAAAGTTTGGAGAGGCTGTTCTCTCTGCCTACCCCGCAAGGGACACAATGTTATAATATGTATGTATTTATTTGAGAACTTGATAGTAGTATGATGAAATGATCGGATAAAAAATAACTTTTTGTTAGAGATGGATGATAAAAGTAGAATTAAAGCTAATTAAAATATGATTTAAGAGAATGAGTTGTGAAAGATTTAAGAAACGAATACATACGTCTAAAATTATTGGAGAGTGGGGTAAAGGTAGACTAAGGAAATAGTGGAAGGAGGTAGTTGTAAATTGTAACTGAAGAAAGGTAAAAAAAATAGAAGAGTATAGTATGTATACTAGGGGAGATCAGTGTACATGAATAGAACGGCGTGAATATCTGTCCATTCTGCCTACCTCAAAGAAGACATCGCGTGATGGTATTAATATATGGTATGAGGAAGAGAATGTGCAGTGTTGCGATAATCCTTAGGAAAAAAAAAAGAAAAAAATATCAGTTTGTAATTGAAGGATTAAATAATTTTTCAAATTATTAGTATTAATCTCATAAGTGCATATTTTAATTAGCCTTCATGTTTCAACGCGTATTTTTTTTATAATTTTTAATTTATTTTTTAATATAAAATATTCAACCACATTATTAAAGAAAAAAATATGGATCATTTGTGGTAAACTATGGAGTCCAAACGGTAAAAAAAATAAAAGTGATTGTCATGTATTGTAGAAAGTTTTTCATCAGTGGAAGGTCATTTACTCTTTTTTCTGACCTCAGTTAGCCTCGTAACTTTAGCTGTTCGTAAGACTTTTTCCCAAGCCGATTGATCCCTCGATGTCTCATCCCAGTCTCTTTAGATCTTGCAGTGCGTTATCTTTAAGTATTGTATTTGTCTTGGTCTGCCATGGGGCCTTCTTCCTTGTTGTTGGGCTTCCACCATAATCTTCGTTGACCGTGTGTCAAAATGCGAAATAGATTATTTCGAAGATTTAGCCTCAAATCTTACACTTCTTTTAATAAATCGATTAATGTTACTTTAACCCGAATAAAGAAGCCAAGAAAATATTTTGTTTTTCATTTACGTGGGGGAAGTATAAGGATTTATTGTAAATATGTGGTTGAAGGTGAAAAAATGTTGCGTACCACTGCCATAGATCACGGCTCGCAGTAATGAGGAACGACATAGTGGATGATTGTAAATGTATGTTTTAAATGTATATAAAAAAAAACATAATGATTTTTTATGACTTTGAAATCTGATTCAGTTCAGAAATCCCATTAGATATATAAAAAAACACATTTGTTCTTAAACCTCCCTAACAAATAAATGGAAATTTGTTGAGCTCTAATTATCGAATCCTTTGATTTCTTCCATACACACGTATATTGAAGATAAATTGTCCAAACCCGTCGCGACTGAGAGAAGTCATGACTTTCTCTATATCGTCTTCGTTTAAATAGCTAACGATATTTCACTTTTATTATCGAAAACATTTTATGTCCAGACGGATTTTTCACGATTGTGAAATCGTAATTCGATGTTATAGCGCATGTGTCTGGCAAAGTGTAAAAAAACTGACAATTTATCACCGGCTGAGAATGGAGTGGAAAAAAGAGCGATTCTCGGAAATGTCATAATTTCTCACGAACACATGCAATAATTTTATTATAAATCTTAATAAAAATGGAATTTTCCGAGTGATCACATATGAAAATTTCTTTTTTTTTCGGGTACATGTCGAGAACGAAGATTCTTGGGTGGGTTTCAGTATTTGATTGGCGCTCGTAATAAGTATTAAGGGTTGGGTTTGATATCACTTTTAATTTATGCACAGTGGAGCACCTAGCTTAAATTCACAACAAAAATTCCTTATATGCTTTATTTTGGTATGTATTCATCATTAAGTTTGTTAAACGGTTTGCAGAAATTCCTCCTAATAAAAACTAAAGGTTTTTATTATTCCACTTGTCACAACAATCCACGCTACTTGTGTTTCTTCCTCCTATCCCGTTGTTTTTTTAGGCGCCGGTTTATTACGAAGGTGGTACTTAGGACAGACTGGAATACCAAAGTAAATTATTGTTAAATATTCTAATATGGAGTTCCACAAAGTTAAAAACCGAAAGCTTTGGTTGACTCTTAAGGTCTGTCACCTTAAGGAGATTCACTCAACAAGAAACATTACTCAACGTCTAGTCTAAAAGCATGCTGTTGGCACCTATCGGTTTTTAAAAACGAAGAATATACGAAGAATATAAGTAAATAATTTACGATAGCGTTAATGTAATCATTAATTCTCCGGTATACTAAATAAAAATTTGTCAATCAACAAAGGGTTCATTATTTATCTTTTTAGCATTTTGTATATTTCTAAACAGGTGCGTAGATTTCTTGAAACGCTTAAAGCGTAATATCCAAGTACACCCATAAACATATGGGATAAAGCCTTAGATAAAATCTATACTTTTCGCCAATAATTGTGTTGCAGAAATTTCTTTTAGACTCGCTCAACTGGAAATTCTAGATATTTCTCAGGTTCCATATGATGGAACCGCACTCTACAGCGATCTTTTGAATATAAAGAGATTCCATACCAGTGCTACCATAAATTGTCCTAAAGACTCTTACCACAAAATCCATAACTTTGTCGACAGATAAACACATACCCTCGATATGATATGATGATGATTTGTTTATTAATTTTATTAAACTAAATTATTTATAATAATAAGAAATAATTTTTTAAATTTGTTTTATCAAACACTGTTTATTCCACTTTTGGTTTTTTAACGTGTTCCTCGCGGGAAGCACAAACGCCTGTGATCTGACGACAATCCAAGTTTCAAATCTCCTTAAGAGTAATGACTATTATTTATTATCAGAAAATTACTTGAATGTCATGTTTACTTGGTGTTGTACTCAAATATCAGTGGTTCTAAACAAAATACGCGTTTAAACTTAGAAATAAAAAAAACGCCGAAATTGTGCCGCGCACAGGATTCGTGGAATTTGGTTTTTAACGCGGTGAACAGGTTAAACAGTGTTTGATAAAAAAACAAATAACAATGTCTTAACTATAAATAATATGACAAATAATTGTTAAGCCGAAACAACTTACTCCCATCAATAAGAATGTTTAGACTATTTTCTTTGAAACATTTTTTTAAATTTGAAGATTTCAGTATCCCAGGCCCTTTCCAAGAGAGATAACCCGTGAAACAAAGGAAAATCACTCGACAAGTTTTTATTGCTATTCTGATTATATCAATATACGAATAGTACCTCGAATAGTCAGAAATGTAAAACCATATATTTTTCAATATAGTTGGATAAGATACTGCCCCCGTCAGCAATTTAAAGATATAAGAAGAGCCCCTTATATTCCATTTCACGTTAAGAATGTACGAGGCGTATCCAGAAAGAAAGTGTACTGAGGCTCTCACGACCGGATGGATTTTATTTTTGACATGTTGGCTACACTTCCGTGTAGCCTGACCCTTCCCCTCTGCAACGAGACTGGTTTGAGGTCAGTACGTTGAGAAGTGTCGACGCGACAACACGTTTCGTGAAAAATGTCAAACCAATCTCCCGCCAAGTGCGAAATTTTGTAAAAAGGCAAGAGTTTTTGAGGCGCTGCAAACTTCATGGAGATGAATTTCTCCGCTCCATCGTTACTGGAGATGAAACTTGGGTTGCACACTACATGCCTGAAACCAAAAGGCAGTCTCAACAGTGGCGTCACACCTCTTCACCCTCCGCCAAAAAGTTCAAAACCACAATGTCAGCCAAGAAAATCATGGCATCCGTGTTTTGGGACTGTCAAGGCATAATTTTAATTGAATATATGCCTCAAGGGGAGACCATCAACTCTGCAAGATACTGTGAGACCCTAAAAAAATAGCGGAGGGCGATTCAGAATAAGAGGAGAGGCATGCTGACAAAGGGAGTCGGCCTGCTGCACGACAATGCAAGACCACACACGGCCAACGCCATGAAGGAACTGCTCGCCTCGTTTAAATGGGATGTCCTGAACCATCCCGCGCATTCCCCTGACCTAGCACCTTCAGATTACTATCTCTTTACCTCCCTGAAGCTGCACATGGGTGGAAAAAGGTTTTCAACCGACGAGGAGGTAAAGGAGGAGGTGGAGAAGTGGACGGAGGGGTTGGCGGGAAACTACTTCGAGCAAGGCATCAAAAAGTTGATACCCCGCTTCACTACCTGCATTGAGAGGAATGGCGACTATGTCGAAAAATAGCTTACATATGTACTACGGTAACCACGTAATTTTTTTGTTTAAATAAAAAAAATTGTAACCTACAAAAATTCAGTACACTTAGTTTCTGGATATGCCTCGTAGTATCCTAACATACCTGGAAGAAACAACGTAGGTAATTGCAACAGGTAGAAGCTGCACTCACGTAATTAGAGATAATAATATATCAAAACAAATATTTTGAGTTTCTCTATCATTTGACAGTAACGAATCCCTCACTGGCTCCATAATTGATGAAAATCCAGTGGCTTGCCTTGTATTTTACAAATAGTTTACGTGCCTCTAGTCTAGTAGCTGATGATGATGATAGGCACAAGACTGTCACAATATCACTCCATTTCAGGGGCATGCCGAGATATTTTTCAAGCATCATTAGAACTTCGAACGTCGAAAGGCAAGCCCGGCCAGGCCAGAGTAAACATCGTTTAATTGTGTGATTTATGGTTGTATCCACGAGCGTCTGCAGCGGAGGAATATTATGACATCAATATTTTAGGATGTCCCCAGAAGTCGGGCCGCGGGCGCCCGCCCGGACGGAAATAGCCGAGATGGACGCACTCCAGACTGCGGTGTCGTAACTGCTCATTAGTTGACAACACCAGACTGTTGTATCCTGAAAAAAATATATCTTTGCAGAAACTGGCGACCCCCGTGGCCTAGTTGGTAAGACGTTTACCTTCCACGAATCAATTTCACATGTCACACAAGAAAAATTGAAAAAAGTACTTTAAGAGTAAAAAGTGCTATTTATCACAGCATCGCGGTTGTAAGTAATTATTCCTTTATTTTAAAATATATCTCAAGTTAAGGCTATTGATGCAAAAATGCTAAACTATTAAAACTGTATGTAATATTATGATAACCAGACAAGTTAATTACCATATGTTAACCTCCTTTCAGAAATAAATTATGAACCTGTATTACATTTTAGTTGTATACAATGCAACTTCCAACCAACCAAATAGATGCTAAACAAGCCTTTTGCAAAAAGCAGAATGATTTTTTTTAATCTAGGTATCAACAGGAAACGAACTCGCAACCTCCGGGCTGGAAGACAAGCGTTAGATCTGGTATTAAATAGGACACCGAGGCTATTGTTACCTCTCGATGTACAGTATTAATTTAGTTAACACTTCATAGTAAATACAATCTGTCGGGCTTATTGCCAGACGGCAATCTCAATCAACCAACCAGACAAAAGTAAATAAAACATGTTACACACATGGTCGCAAAAAATATTCAAAATATTATTCGTATTTATGAAATTTAAAGACATAAATATATCAAAGTAAAGTGAGATATCATCAATCGAAGGAAAAGGAAAGAATGGTGGAGAGGAAAGAAGTCTCAGGAATGAAACACGTTATATTACTAACTAGAAATGAAGAGTTTTTTCAGTCGCTTCTTAAAGCATGCCAAGGACGAAGTGAGTCTAATATTGGTTTGTAACTGGTTTTAGAGTGTCGCTGCATGGTCAGTAAAGAACGAAAAAAAAAGAAGAGCGGTGAACTGGGAAGGTCAATAAATAATTTGTCTGAGCGTAGCGCAAATTCATGATCGGAAAGACGCTGAAATTTTTCGACGAGATAAGAGGGGGTGACGGGACAGTTATGGTATTATACAATAGAGATAGTACGGAAATTTGCCGTCAATTTCTCACGTTTAACCAGTTCAGCGCCTTCTGATATGGAGTGATATTATCGTACTTTCTCAGTTTAAAAATAAACCTTAGACAAACATTTTGAAGACGCTGTAATTTGTTCAGCTGTTTCTCCGTAATATCCAAATAATATATTTACGCATAGTCCAAAATCGTAAAGAGCAGAGAGAAATCTTTGCAACACTTTAAGGGAACGAACGCTGAAGAAGATCCTTCGGTTTACCTAATTTATTTGATCTCGCCATGAGAGAGTGTTGTCCATTATGAATCCTAGGTTTTTAACGGTATGATAGAACCATTGAGTAAAATTGGAGGGAGGAAAATTCAGTGTTGAATTAACTGAGAAGCAGAGGACTGCCAGTGCGGATCGTTTGTAACTTCGTAGGATTAATGAGTAAGCCATGCTCCTTAGTCCATTCGGATATCGATTAAAGGTGCGCTTTTGAGAGAGTATCTTCTCTCTAAATGTCACTATAAAAATTGTCTTTTTATTCTTCTTATAAATGAATTAAAAAATATCAGCTTGAAAGGCGTCTAAAAGTTGGGTCAAAAACTAAAAATTCAGGTATGAAAAATACGTACATTATTAACCAGACCATTGACATCCAACTTGAATCGATTTCCGGATTATTTTGCGATTAAATATGATGCAGAATGATAATCTAGGTCAAAAGCAGAATGATTACCTAGTTTAGAAAACTCAAATAGATTTTTTAAGACTCCTAATTCTTGACTGTGGTCAAAGTGACATTGTATTATTGTATGTTTATTGCATCAATTTTTTTTTAGATAATGTACATATATGTTAAACTATTTTAAGAATGTCTGCAATACTTGGTTTGCAGCCACGTCATCAATGAAGATAAATGCTAGATGGTTAGGTGTTGCCATGTCAGACTATTTGGGAAAATGAAGATTGACGTCTCTGTTTGGTCACTGTAACTGAATTAAGATGTAATTCTACCAAAGTGAGGATGAGGCATTTCTATTAATAATCTTCACGTCTCTTTGTCTCCTGATGTCTACAATTGGATGCATTTTTGTTAGACCTGTGTTTGAGCATTTTAATGACAGTGATGACACAAAAGAAACCATATCTTGCTAGTTGACAAAAATAATTGTGATTAAAATATGTATTGTATTTATTATCTCCCCGTGATGCTATCTCTAAACAGAAATTGGTTACCATCATGTCAATCTATCATATTCACTTTGCCCCGGAATAACTCATTAGAACTGCAAACCAATCTATTCCCGCAAATACTTAAGCCAAGATATACAACGTCTTCTTTTGTTTCATTTACCGTTAAATTTTCCCTGGACGATCAGTTATTTTTCATGTATCTTGTCTCCTGTGTGAAGGTTTGCAAGTTGCAGTATCTGTTATTTGACTGAGATACTGCAACTTGCGAACGTGATACATTATCGAGGTCTTTATGGACTATGCCATTATAATACGATCCATCCAAAGAAAGGTCCTAAAATCCATGAATTACAAAATAAATGATGCTATAAAAATATGTGCATGGCCGCGCGATAACGCACTGGATTTCCGTGCGCTTGCCGGTTAAAGCCCGGCGCTACGTTACTTTCTTGAATATCACAGGCATTTTTTCCGCCTAGTGTTCGGAGGTACCTTTAACTTCGGTCATATCTCTCTCTCCGTGGTTGCAGTCATAAGACTGGTTTGCAGCAATTTCAACTCTTCTCCTCCATTCCCCCCTGTCCTGTGCGGCTCTTTTTAAATCTGTATATGTTGAGCAGCGCACGTCCACCAACAGGTCCTCCAGGTACTCTCGGCGTGGGCGTCCCCTAGAGTTTGTCTCCTCGGTCATACCCTCCATTATGGCATGCAAGAGGCCCTCTTGTCGTATTATATGACCGATCCATCTTGCACGCCTTTCGGACAGGATCCTGAGCAGGTGCCTTCCTCTTTCGACTCGTTGGAGAACCTAATCATTTGTGATGCGGTCTCTCCAGGAAAGTCTCCGGTCTCTCCAGTCATATCTATTTTTTCAAAAAAAAAAAAAACATGTCGATATGCTCCGATCATCTCACTTCAGGTGTACCATCGGATCCAGTACAGGCCGGTAAGTTTGCTGGTGTACAACAGCTCACTCACTTGAAGAAGAGAAAAGAAGAAATAAACAAAAACTCACCATCACAGCTTCTAACGACAATGACGACGACGACTATACAAGATTATTTTTTTTTAAATCTGGGTACCAACAGGAATCAAACTCAGTATGTTCAGTATGACCGGTGTGATCCAGTACAGTGGTGTGGCCGATGAGTTTGCTCGTATGCATCGGATCACTTATTTAAAATTAACTCCACGGCACAGCTTTGTTTTCCAACTGAATTGACGTTGGAATTGTGAGGGGATTCTCGACTACAACGCCCAGCAACAACAAGGGAAAAAAACAAGCATTTTTTTAGGTGAACTTGGCAGTAGTGGAATATGTAATCCAAGATTACGCCCAATTAAGACACGACGTGATGATGATGACGGTGTTGACATATCAATAAAAAACTTGAAAACAGAACTTGATTAACTTTTAAAATATTTATTATTCATTCCTTTGATGTTATTTTCCACCAGACATTACGGATCATTATTTCTTAGAAACAATCATTTATAAATTTAAACACAATAATAAATGATTATAACGTAACACAGAAACACTCTTATCAAGAAGATATTAAAGATAAATGTTATGACACAAATGGTAATTTAAACACAATAATAAATGATTATAACGTAACACTCTTATCAAGAAGATATTAAAGATAAATGTTATGACACAAATGGTAATTTTTTTCGATTTCATTGATAAATTTTCTGATATCAAGTTTGATAACATTTGATTAATGTATTATTAATTTTGTTTTGAATAAATATTGATGTATTAAATAAATTTTTTAATTAAATAATTTATACATTCATTGTTGTTGACAAAGAAAATATTCTTTAAAAAAAGGTGGTATTTAAATTTAAAAAAATGGGAATAATAAGAATACACTTTATAGTTAATAACAGCACAGTAATTTCAAACAGTTTTTCATAAAGGGAATATTAAAAATAAAATAAAATAAGCAAACAGATGCTGCGGACTAAATTTCCCATAATTATATTTTTCTTGAGTAATTATAAATAGTAATAAACAACCAGATCTATCTGGATCGCTCTGAAGTTCGTCAGAAGTGAAAAAAATAATTGTCAAACCTAAAAATAGATATCGCTCAAATCGCACATTACATAGATACAAATTTAAACAGATAATAACAAATGCCGCATTATTTTCACTTGTGGAAATAAAAATGTGGCGCGCGCTGTAATAATTATAATTAGATTATAAAATTTATTTTTACCTTAGTCCTAGTGTAGCGCTGATTTAATAATAAATCAAAAGTCGCGAGTGAAGATTTTTTAGCTTTGACATTCTTCGGTGATTTGATGTTTCGGGGCTGTATTGCTGTGTTTAATGCGGTTTTATATTTAGGAAATTGATATGCAATTTGTTTATAGTAGTTAAAAATGTTAATATTTTATACGCGCACCTTTTTTTCTAGCATTACAGTTTTGTAAAAGTTTTGAAACGTTATACTAAATACTCTGAAATTATGCATGCAAGCAATGCATTCATTTATGCTATTTGACCTTCTCACATCAATCGGTTAACAAGGACTAAATAAGTCGGAACGGTTCTCCTGAGTTAAATTAATTTAATTGAAATTAAATGAGTATTCAGTGAAATTATTGTTGATTAATTTTTTAACATTTGTTATTCGTAAATACATGAATTTCTTATAGCGTTTGCTCCAATATTGGGCCCAAATAAGTAGAGTTTTGATTTAATTCAAGCGACTTTTAGATGAGCAAGTTTAATAAATTACGATTGATAACAAGCCCCCGAGGTATCATCTTGATACAAAACTACGACACTGACTTGTGGAATAGTCTAGAGTAGACACAGCATAACTTAAATAGTTGTCAGAACTAATTAAATGAAAACCCTTAGATCCATAGCAGGCAAACCATTTAGAGATTCAATTGGAAACTCACGTGCCAGAAAAATACGTAAAGTGAAAGATATTATAAGATGGAGTAGAAATCACAGAAGACATTGGCGATACTATGTGGAAAAGATGGATAATATAAGAGCTCCTTATGTGGCAGTGCATGAAATACCTGCTGGAAATCTTCCTCTAGAAATATCTAAAAGATGGAACGATAGCTGAGAAACAAAATTTCGAGGAAAGCAGTCCTGGTGATAACATACCATATTTATAACTTAAGAGAAAGAAGGAGAATAAGTTTATTAAATTGTGTTATATAAATGATCTATTATAATATATACTATACATTAAATACAGTCAAGATAGTAATATTTTGTCTTTTATTATAAATGTCTCTTGAATACCTAAAAACAACGAACTAAAAAAAGCCGAGGGGTCTACTAGTATTAATCCCTTTTCAGCAAATCGTTCTTTATGATTTTAAAGTCCATTCGTCATATCACAGATTAATCGGATCTCACTTTATCATCTGAAGGCATACATATATTATGGCTGCAGTAGGTCTCCGGTGGTATCTGTGGTGATCTTGCGGTTTGAACCTGTCAATCATTTGGCTTAATTACGTTAGACTGTTTGACGATACAAATGTTTTGTCAGTTGTCGATCGAATGTATATGTTAATTATATTATACTGGGCAACAATAAACTCGAATATAGAAATTATATTTTTTTAAATAAGTAATCTATGGAGTAATCGAAAAAATAGTTAATTATCATGACATGCTCTAAAGATATGTAAAGATGAGGTTACTTGTTCATCCTTGAAAAAATATAAACCTAACAGATCTCTTCAATATCCATGTTTACCTGTAGATCAAAGTTCACAAGGTATATATACTGGTATATACGAGTATATAATATAATCTTATAAAAAAAACCTTTAAAAAGTCACCTTCAGAATTAAAAAAAAATGGTATGCATGGAAGCTAAGTCTAGGCATTAATCTAAGTAGAAAAATGCGTATCAGGCATGTGTGAAGTACTTTTGTTAGAGTCTAAAGTTTTAAGTTGAAAAAAATGTTGAGACGGTTTGGACATATTGAGAGAATGAATTTTTGAAAGAATTACAAAAAATATATATTTTACCTGAAAATAATGACGCACGAGCAAGAGATAGGTGCAGGAAAGACGAAAAGGATACAATTGGTATTTTTGACTGACGAAAAGGTTATATAACATATATATGAGAAACAGACAATGATCTATGACGAAAGTAGGAGTTTGGATGTGGCAAAAGTTGAGTGTGTTGATAATTAGGGGACCAGATATGTCCTTTCTGCTTACCCTACAAGTGACATCGCTGGATGGTAAATAACGGTTTATTTTTAGTTAGTGCAATGCTGTTGTTGAAATTACTGATGCATTAAAATGCAAATTATGATCATGACATTGAAATAATCCATTCATACAGAGTATACCATTCGTTTGTAAGCAAATTAAGAAATTCGTAACAAATACTTTTGAAGGCTGTGTCAGCAGACATTTTTATTTTGCATTTACTGCATCATGATTACACTGCAGTTTTGCTGCACCATGGTTACACTTACACTTTGATAAAAATAACAGTGATCGTTTTAAAATTTGATCTAAGAAATATATATTATTTCAAACGTTAAACAAAAGGAAAAAATACATTTTGACTTTAGTAAGAATTGTAAAAAAATACTTGAAACGATAATTGGTTTAGAATCTTGGAAACAAACACCACAGATCTAATCATGTTAACTTGGTAACTACTGCAAAAAAATAGAAATTAAATTTTGCTCAATAAAGACGGAAGTCCTAAAAAATGTTTGATGGACAAAAAACAGGGTGAATGGAAAAATTTAATGAAGCCTTAAAGACTTTTAAAAGTATTTTTCACTTTTATGGCATTTAAACTAAAAATAGAAGGGTTAGATTTGGCTAGATTGTTTACGTTTTGGTTACAATTAAATAAATCCGAGTTGTAGAGCAAATTTTTAATTTTGCAAAGTTTCTGGAAGATATATTTTGTGTCATTGGTTAGTAATTCAAATGAATAAATGTTTTTTTAGCAAACATAACTTTTTTTCAACAAATTCTTCTTTATCGCGTGCTGATCGTGGAGTGTCGAGGTCTTCTGCTATGTCTGGAACTTGGTGCACGAGTTGTCTCCATTCTTTACGGTCCTAGACCATGTTGAAAGTATTCTTAAAAGAGGATCCTATTAGCTCCTTTATTCCGCACGTTCATCTTATAGGAGACGTTCCACTAGTTCATTTTTCCTCAACTGTGCCTGTGAACACTGTCGAAACTTTCGTTGTCCTTTCTGAAAACGTGTCCTTATTATATTAGGATCGTTTTCCATCATATTGTCGGAGGTCTCTTAGTAATAGTTGATTCTTGAATAATAGAGATATTTGAACGCCATGCGGTCCACAGGACACATATCACCCACCACCAACATCACATCTCCAAGACATCAATCATATTTATTTCCTTCTTTCTCATTGTCTATGTTCCAATTCATACAGTGCTATAGAGAATAGTAAATATGGGTTTTGTTTATTCTGAGTACAGACGGATGAAGCCATACCCTTTTCAGATTTATCATAGCTGATTTTACCATTTCAAATCGTCTTCCGATCTCTGCTTCACACATTTCATGGACTTATAGGTACAAATTTAATCTAATTGATTTAATTTTATCTTTTACTTCTTTTGTTATAATTTTTGACAATTTTGAATGTATCATGCATATTTTAAGCAGAACAATTAATTGGGACACAATAACTAAATACATATAGTTCGTAAAAAAAGATACCGAGTTTTTTAAATTTTTTTTATTAAACAAGTTAATTATTATACAAACATTTGTCAAGGCTATACCTATTTACAAATTTATTACTTAACTAATCTTAATTATATATTATAATTTATGAACTTATTTAATCTTATTTTCCTACATATCATTTTATTTTATTTATTCAATCTTAATATATGAGATCTTAGAAATAATTAACACCTACATACTACTTATAACTAGATAACAATTCTTACACTAATTATTCAGCAAAAACAAGTCCACTCGTTCAGGCTACTTGTATTCCATCACATTCACTCAGACCTTGGTCGTCCCAGCTAAGATACCGAGTTTATTGGCAAAAAATACGATTTTAAATAATAAATATTATAGATTGAATGATCATTTGTAGAAAACCCTATACCACGTTATATTCTTTGAGATAATGATTTATTTCAGTGAGTTGGTAACAATGATATGGAAAATCTTGAGAAAAATAATACGTACTGGTTGAATGAATGACAAGAGTACTGTCGAGAGATACTTGCATATTAAATGACATTTTTATTCATTTTCATAACGTGTACTGCAGTGCATAATTGCATAATTTATATGCAAGACACGATATTGAATATTGTTCTGCTGGAATGTTCGACTTTTGATATAGTGTACATAAATATGTTAAATATTTTAATGATGAAAACACTTGTTAAAATTAAACACAGCTCACTCAATCGATAGTATACATACCATATAAATATATATATAAAGTGAAAAAGAAAATTCTTGAATTTTTCAGTATCAGCTTACAGACGTTTTTTCAATCTAAACTTCAATTTATGTCTGTTTTATGCAAATAACATTTGATTTTAATACAGTTATTTTCTGGTTAATTTTTTATAAGTACTTACTTGGTTTAAGTAACATGGGTCTTGAATTCGTATTATTTCATTTTTTAAATATAAGAAAAATTGACTTGTAATATTTTGGCTGGATGGGAAAGTGATTACTGCTTTATGCTATTTAGTTGCAAATGGTCGCCTTTGTCTTGAAGAAGTCAAAACAAGTTGTCATAAATTTTTTTGTAAAGACTGAAGTTTTTTTAAATGAAAACAGGGTCCCAGTTTATATACTAAATCCTATTCTTGAAGGGTTGACATGTTTAAATGAACTAATAGGTAGGAGTAGGTTATATCTAGGAATTAGAATGTTACAATCTATTAAATAATTCTTGTTAAAAAAAAACAGAAGTTTATTATTAGTAAAACGTTAAAAATTACCGTCAAACTCATTATACTTGTCATGAATTTGCGGTAAAAATTCAATGCAACGATCAAGAACTAAACTGGAAAAATGTCATTGTTGACTTATCTAAAAACTACCGAAGACATAATGTATAATATGTTGAATTAAATTTACGGTTCTTCTTCTTTCTTATGCTACCCTTCAACGTATTCAAGTGATATTTTAGGCATATTAGAGACCGTGGCCAGAAGACAATATATTTTGGTACTTTTTTCTCACGGAAACGAAAAAATGTAACACAAAATATAAAAAAAAACAAGATAATTAAAGGGCATAACAACGATGCAGTAAGCGATCGCGTTTGTCAAATGTGGATTAAACATCCCCGTAAAAGGTTATACGACGTTCGATGACGGTGTCCACTTTGTAAGGCCGATGACGACCAAATCAAAGCTTTGATCGAGAATAACCAACTTTAAAAAATTGTTGAGTTATTGAAAATATCGAAAACCACACGGGCATTTGGTAACGTACAATTTTGGGCTATAATTTGGGCTATAACTACATTTTGAACACTTTTCGTGAAAAAAACATCGTCTAGTTCAAAGAAAATAAACTTTTTTTTTCGTAGAAATATTTCTTGTTTCAGTTTTTTGTATCGAATTGTTTTATTTGTCGTATAATTAATTATCCATAAATAATGACTATTCATTATAATTGTTTTCAATTAACTGTGATTAGTGATGCAGTAAAGTCATATTGCGAATACTTTACAAAGCATTTAAAGGGTTTTTTCTTGCATTAGATAATTTTATAGTTTTGTAATTAGTATATTAATGTCTGCTTTAGTATAATAAAGCTCACTGAAAAACTTCGAAGATATAAAATAGCATAAAGAGATTTTTTAAATAAAAAAATATATAGGAATTCTTTATGGAGCCATTTTATAGCTAAGCGCTACTTCAAAACATTACCAATAATACCAGCCGTAAGAAAAATATATCTCCGTGATTTTCAGGCACAATCATACAGGGTGAATTGCCTAAATAAAAAAAACGCTTTCAGAGTATTAAAACGTAAGTTGTCTCGCTTATTGGTTAGAATGGATAATAAACCTGGCAGGTTGTATTGTATACAACCAAAGTAAAATGCTTTCCGAGTATTAAAACGTAAGGTGTCTCGCTTATTGGTTAGAATGGATAATAAACCTGGCAGGTTGTATTGTATACAACCAAAGTAAAATATAAATATTGCAAAACTCAGATTTGATATTATTTTTAAAGATACAAAAACTTTCATCCCTTCATAGTACAGAAATGTTTGATAAGTTTATAAACATACATACCATCATGTCGTTTTCCTGTAGGGGTAGACAGAGAGGACAGATCACCAGATGCCCCTATCTCTACATACATCATTCGTCTCTTCTCCATATACAGCTTCTCGCACGACTCCTATGGTTTATCTCACTTTTTACATTTCGTTCTTTTAAAATTTCAGACTTGATCCGATCATACTATCTGTGGTTTTTCTTTACCATACATTGATAAGTTTACTATTTTATTTTTTCCTTTCTTAACGAGATTCGAATATCCACCCATTCCTATACGAGTACCTTTTGGTCTTTTGCGGCCTGACATGGTGTCAGGGTATGTTCAAGGTTTCAGGGTTGTGTCTTATATTGTTAACCTATCTATCACGTGTTTTAATATTTGTGAAAATATTTATTTCACCTATTTCAAAGCGTGTTAAATTTTTATGTTCCTAATTTCTCTCAATTCTTTGCTTCGACTAATATTTATTTAAAAAATATTTCCTTCTAAATTTATTTTCATTTCGATTCACATTAATAAACTTTCATTTAAAAATGCTATATTATGAAAAGAAGAAGTGATATTGCAGCTCAGCTGGTTACCAACACTCCTTACGCTGTTATAGAGAACAAAATAAGTCCCCATTCAGCGCGATCCAAATTAGAAGTTCGAAATCTTCATTATTTTTATGAGCTCGACGCATAGTGACGAAAAAGGGACTGCCCAAAAGGACTCTTCCTCCGGTGGTAGTACACTGAGGAAGAAGTTGTATTGCTGAAGAAAAAGGTGTTTAGTTAGTGTATGTGGTTTAATACAGTTAGACTGACGATTAATCTCGATAAATGTGAAACTTCGAGAACGGCTGCAATCGTTTTGCATTATTTAGTTGCATAACCTTAACTGAAACTTCGATTAAAAGTCAACTGTCTTAGAATAAGCACCTAGCCTAGCGAAGCGAACGATGCAAAATATAGATTGTGAAAAAAGGTTAATATATATAAAGACCACTAGAGACATGTAACATAGACTATGTCAACCAGTTTGAATGTTAGAAATTTTGTGGAAAATCTGACCTGGATTTTTTCACTGTTGAGATTTGAACTCAAAATTTTCGGATATTAGATAAGCCACTACGACTTGGTGACGGAGTTCGACGAAGTTCAGATAAGCTAGCGCCACAAGTTGTGATAAATATAAGATATTTCAACAGGAGTCTGTCACACTAATTCTTTTTGATTTTGTTGTCAACAGAATTGATATCATCTGTGAAACGATTGGTTTATGCTTCCAATGACCTCTTAAAATAAAAATGAATCGCTTAAGAGTCTATAAATGTTATGCCTTGAACTACATCCGAAAACTCTTTTCAGAGCGGATGTTGAAGATTTTCGATACCATTTTTTTGAAACTATTTTTGAGTATCGGAATATTTAGTTTCTTATTGGAGAGATTTCCTCCTGAAAAATGTAAAATCTCTATTTAGTTTTATTTTGATGAAAATCTAATGGATTTAAGTATAAATTTTTAAGTGCAATATTTTGTATTGTTTTTTATAAATAATAAGTATATACAAAAAGCAGCAAACTACCATTTGTGGACACAGAGAATCCCTTCACTACGGAAAACCAAGACAAAGCTGTCTTATTTCTTAATCACAAAATTTCATATTTACTCGTATTTGTCATAAATATTAAAACACTTGACTGATACATTAACACCCTTACACATACTTAAATCCTAAGTTATCACATACATTATTCCAAACACTTAAATAATATAACTTTTTTTTCATTGTTTCAGGTGAGATTCACGATTTCAGTTGAGTTTAAAAAAAATCAATCACCAATGTCACGAATATCGAAGGTATATTTTTTTTATATTATTTGAAATACTCTCTATTTTTTGGTTTAAAACATAGAAATATCACGTTATTTTTATTAAAAATACCGAAAAAAGCCTTTTGGAAAAAACATCATTCATCAACTTATTCAAGATTTTTATGACAGTCTTCTTTTTTTTCTTTATTGAATAGTTGAAAGGATTGTAATTTGTTTGTTTCAAACACTGTTTATTCCACTTTTTATAACGGTATAACCCTACCGGTTTCAAGGCTTTCCCCTCCTCACCAGCGGAGCACAACCACTGAATTCTGTTCGAACTGGTACCGACATACACGCTTCTAACGGTAAACTTTCGGGTTGGGGACTGTGGGTGAAAGGAGGGAGGAGACAATCTCAGCGAGCAGGGGCGAGATTCTTGGAATATATGTGTTAATCAAATATTCGCCCTGATGTACTGACTTAGAAATTTCTAAGGCCTCTAATCTGTCCAATTTATTTCCGTTACTACTGATATGTAAGAATTTGGCATCATCGATAGAAAATGTATGATTTTCACGGTGACAACGATTAGCCATTTCAGAATAAATTAGAGGATTTGTTAAGGCGGATTTGTGTTCATGAAATCTCTGCAAATGATCTTCCTGTCTTTCCTATATAGAAATTATCACAGTCAATATATAAAAGTTTATACACACCACTGTTGCTAAGTATTCTATTTTTCCCTTTCCCGTTAAATAAGAGTTTTCAGAGATAAAAATTCGTGTAAAAAGCTGGCTTTGTGTGACTTGGAATTTTTTGGTTATTTCGTATGATATGTTTTTTTTATAAAAAGGACGTTGCTCCATTTATACAAATAATATAGTTGAAAGGATAATTAAATATAAATAAGTATATATTTATTTAAATCACATATCCTTACACCCGTTATACTTGTAGCTATTTCCAAATCTCAAACCCATTAAATTTTCCCCTCAAGTCTCGTTACCCCTTCTAGTTTGAAGGATAACAAATATTATATATACATATCATCACGCCATGTCACTTCCGGAGTAGTCAAGGAGAACAGTTCTTCACAATGTTCTATCTAATCACATATATTTCGCTTCTTTCCCATTCATACATCTTGACATGCAGAATCTTCTATTAGTCATACTTTTCCCTTAACCTTCTTTCAATATAGTCCCTCGCTTAGTCATTTTTTAACATTCAATTGAAGATAAATGATAAGACAGTGGACTTTGGGGAATATGACAAACGGTTGCATTGACTTTTGAATTCATTCTTTAAATTTATAAAAAAATCTTATAAACCCTCTCATGTAAAGTCGCTTAAACTAAGATGAACCAGTTTTTGCTTTGCACAACGATCTGTTTGATAGTAAACAAATGGAAACGTTGCCAAAAATTTTTATCATATATTAAGCATTCACTTCAAATTTTGACTATTTTATTAAACACCTTGATTTATACAAAATAAACACGCGGCTGTAAATATTATTTTACTGGGTTATGTATATAAACATATGACGCATTTGTGCGATTGGATGTAATATCATAGAATTTAAGAGAGCATTCTGTTGTAAAGCTCTCGTAAAAGTTAATCCTATATGTTTGTAGAAGGAGCCAAGATATAAATTATATTTGAGATAAAAAAAATACGCACATACATATACGCGATTCTGTTTTCAGGATAAATTTTTATTTTATGATGTTATGTTTCATTGTGATAGTACGTCATACGAGCGCTAGTAAAATAGTAATGTTTTCGTGGTGTATTAAAAATAAAATTATTTTTACACAGTGATCTTTTGCATAAAGAAGGATAATGTATTATTGCCTGTGCATCATGTAGCTGAGAAGAGAGCCAAATAGTCTGAAGAAACTTGTGGTCGTCGGAATCGTCGAAGGAACGAGATCTCGAGGAAAACCCCTACCAGATGAAGTGACCTGATCAAGACTGCGACGGGATTTTCAATATCGGACTTACGGATTAAATCAATAACAAAATATCAAAATTATTACGATCAAATGATAATGCAGATTGAAAGTCTTATGGTGTTTGTATAGAAAACCTCGAGATATTTTTAAGTCCATTCCTCTAGTTAGGGGTTGATCAAGTAAATAAAAAATATCTTTAACCTTTTTATGCAGTTGAAGACGAAAATTTACACTGTAATTAAATGATAATACCACTCTTTTCTCGCCCCGTCCTGTGGAATTCCTCGCGAGTCTGCGTCTCCGCCGCCACACCGATGCGCGACGGTGAGAGCAGCTCTTAATTGTTTCTAGACGTTCCGGATAAATGATAGAGATGTACTAAATTCCAGAGAGTAATGGCTCGCCACCCATGCATACAGAAACACCCCGTTTCATTGTTTGACGCTTGTCTCGTGAGCGCGCGCGGAATTTCAATATTTTGCAGGTGTGAATTCCGCGACACTGGGATTGACAACCTGTGGTATGTGTCGAAAAAAAATGCTATCGATTTTGACTAAAGATCTTTAAACACCGCTATATTAAAATAATTTCCTCGAAAATAGCACATAACTTAGGTCATTAATATTACTTATCTCATTTGTATTTAAAAATAAGTCTTATACATTCCGCCTGAAGGGAGCCTTTATATAGAAGATAGAAAATCGTGTTGCTGAGATTAATGTTAGTGGACTGACAAAGGTATTTTTTTTAGTCATATTCTAATATGGATTTCAACTCCACTTTGTTTAAAGTAGCATGAGCCATTGTCGAAAAATTGTGAGGTAGTTTGGCAAATTATTTGTTATAAAACCTGTTTAAAACTGGTAATGGTAAATCATAAAGAAATCGGGAACCAATAGGAATTGAACTTGAGATCACAAGGTAAAGGGAAGACACATGTCTTATCAGCGAGGTCAGGGAGGTCGTCGTCTGTTTAATGATATGTATTTTAAAATTAATGCTTTGTAAACAATCTCAGCACAACAAAAGGCTGCATCATAGTGTATTAAACCAGCCGAACGTCTTAAAACTTTGATCTCTTCGCCATCAGAACTTTGGGGTTTATCGGTCATAACTGTGGACTGAAGTGTAACAGCGTGCACAATATAAACCAACATAAGTACAGGCATTTTCGAAAGTCGGTTAGTATAAAATGGAAGTTGATTATCTTACGATTAGTTCAATCAATCAATGAATGCTTAAAAGCAAAATAATGTACTTGAAACAAAAATGTTTCCGGCCGCTCAGGAGCAAACGAAATGATATCAATTGATTATGCATGCAGTTAAGGTGGATCAAGGAATATGCTGAGGTTATATAATTTCCTCGATGATTTGTTTACTGTTAAACTGAATTTATATCGATTCTGCTCTCTTAAACTGTCTTATAATACGTAATGTTTTCTAGATCAATGTACAACGGTTGTAAATATATTTAAATAAAAGTTTGAGAAAAAGAAAGTTTGCCTAGATGACTCCACGTTGTGGGAGATGGAAAGGATTTGGATGAAATATGGCTTTAGTCTCTTCAAATGTATTCCTCGTTATGTTTGTAGACATAACTGAGCCACTTGACGGGGAAGAATCAGTGACATTATTTCTTTTGTCTTTATGTTATATTTAGAATTTAAAAAATTAAATATTTTTCTTGTTATTTGATTCATGTAATCTGGCTAAATGTGTATCAAATATTAAATAAATAAATATATGTGTTCGTTTTCATATCCGGGACAAAATATAACCTTTATATGAGTTTGGCCGCCTTTCAATAACTTTTTTTTAAAAAAAAAATTGTAAAATAAACGTTGTTTTAATTTGGTTTAAAGACTATTTTTGGATAAGTTTTATTATACTATGTACAGGCAGCATATCAAAAATTAGATGGGAAAACGACATATGTAAGGGATGAAATTCTGTAAGAGGTTAAGATCAATACAGTGACAGCCTCTATGGCCTAATTGGTAACACAGTTGTCTTCAGACTCGGGGGTTATGGGTTTCATTTTCATTGGTACCTAATTTTATCAAAATGGGTTCCAGTATGGTTTTCACTTAAGACCTTTTTAACATATTTCTAGTTCATTGGAATAAATAACCTCAAAGAAATAAAATCTGCCTACAGTATAACGAAACTATGATAACGATAAAATAATACAGAATTACATAATAATTATACTATAATGAAATGAGGTGCATCAATAGTCTTCTAAAGACAGAAACTTTACCCATGATACCACAATGTAAGACACCGTGATACCACAATGTTAATGTCATGTGTATAAACACTATCGTGTTAAAAATAAAATATTGAAAATCATTTTCTACTTTTTATGGTATTAAGTAAAACACCTTAAAGTTAAAGCACAAATTGATTTAAAAAAAATAAGATATATCCTTTTCTAGCGATAAAAAAATTGAAGCGAATAACCCCGGTTGGATCTAATTGGAAATAAACGAAAGACCTTAAAAATAATAGCTCCAATCCCTAGACCAGATTATAGATAAGTCATTTCAGCGATGCTCGATGAAAGTAGGAACAAATAATATATCGTGGACTACGACACCTGATCACTAAAGAAAAGTGCAGTCTCGTTAAAAAAAAAGTGAGACAGATGAAGCCAGAGGGTTAAGAAAATAAAATCATTAACAACTTTCAATAACCATAGCAAAAATAATCTAGAACTTTTAATTATTTTTTTCCTGTGAAATAAGTTCATAAGTTTTCTTTGAGTTGTTGCCATGTTGATGGCCGACGGTTTAGGAGCGATGCCATCGCCCTAAGGATGAACGCTTGTTTTTTGAGGATGAAATTATCCCGCTCCTAAGGTTGACAGTGTTTTGGCTTTAGTTTAGCTCAGTTCAATTTGATTCCACTCTCACCCGTTATAAAATAAGTTCCCATCCATCGTAACCTACACTAGAACCGTGATCTACAGCGTCACTTAGTATACTATTTCTCAAGAAGAAACTTCTCCGAGAGAAATGACTCGTTGCCCGTAAAATATATTTTTAAAACGGCCTCGAGTCCAAGCATTGTTAATGATGAACGTTGACCATTGTTCAAACCAACTTAACGAGGTAACGACTTCGTAAAACATTTTAATTTAATGGAAAAAATACTTCAAATGTAAAATAAGTTTACAATTTCTTAAATTTTGTGGTTGTTGTGACAGCGATTAATCAAAACTAGCGAGATAAATTAATTCCACGACGCGGCGTATAAATTGAAGAACCTCGGCTAGATTCCACGGGAGATACGAGTAATCAAGCTTGTTGCCACAATAAAAGTGTGTAGTTGAAAAGCGACACTGGGAGAGGAAGCCCCAATCAGCGGAACTGTCCGCATCCTACTCGAGAGTTGGGTCGATGCTAGAGCGGCGCCGCGCGCCTCCTGGTTCCACTACTCAGGGTTGCCTAATTATTTGGACACATGCAAGATAGTTTTATATTTTCTATGTTGTTTTCCATATTGATAAGCTTTGTTCTTCTATTGTATTAATTTTGTGATTTTCAATTTAAATGTTTTTTTTACTACCCACAGCACATCATAAAAAAATTACCCCATTTAAAGGGAAAGGCTAAATGTAGAGTAAAACACTAAAAACCCTCCATTTTTTAGATAAATTGAACGAATTCGCAAAGCAAGACGAAATTGTCTTTTATATGTTATAAGTTGTGTAAGCGCGCTAAGTTGTGCAAATATTGACTTAAAGCAAGTTGTATTGTATAAGCGCGCATAGTTAAGCTAATTGCAAATATTGACTTAAAGCAAGCTATGTAAACGTGCTAAGTTGTGTTATTGCAAATATTGACTTTTAGAAAGTTGTGTAAGCGCGATGTATTACGGTGTATGCAAATACAATTTAAGTTTATATATAAATGAATCTAAATATTAAATAATAATAAAACATGCAAATGAATTAATATAATGACAATTCTATCTAAACTTTAGATGTTCTGCAGGAATAACTGAATATTGTAAGTGGAATGAAGAAAGTAACTGTAAGATGGTTTGGGCATATGGAGAAAATGAATGACCAAGTAAATATATAATACAAATCAGAAGTGCAAGGTGTGCGTAGAAGACGAAAGTGTGGTTTGGGTTGAGTGGAACAGATTTTGAAAGAAAGTGAAGTAAAAAGAAAGAAAAATATAAAAATACTCGTATCAAGGGATTTTGTGCATGCTATCTTTTTAAGATGTCTTTCTTTCAGCCCGGAGATTATGGGTTCAATTACCATTTAGTTATAGAACGAGAGCTAAGTGGGACAGCTTTCCAGGATTAGCCTGCATGCGTTAACTGTGATGTCTATTTTAATGATGAATGAATGGCTACATATATTTGCATCCCTGCTGAGAATGCATCGACACACCTCTGGTATCGAAGTGGCGAAGCCTACGCTGGCAATGAAATAATCAAGTTCAACGGCCATAGCAATTAACAATACGGCGCGGCGCCCACGGGACGTGGCGGGGACTCGCTCCGGCTCCCTTCCACCGTCACACCGCCCTCGCGCCAGCGCCACCGCCTTGAGCGACCTGGCGGCCTGCTAGCCTGGCAGCCTGGCAGACTGGCAGCCTAGCGCACGCTGGGTGGGAAACGACCCTCCTCCAGATTATATAAGAAATACTAAATAACATTATTGATGACTCGGCATTATATAACATGACAATATATGACATGACATAGCATGACATGATATGACATAATCTAACTTAACAGGATATGACATAAAATTACATTACATGACATAAAATGATGTGATATTACATAACAAGACTTAACAGCACATGCCATGACTTAACAGGATATGACATAAAATTACATAACATGACTTAACAAGATATGACATAAAATTACATTACATGACACAACATGACATTACATGATATAATACGCCATAACACGATATTGCATGCCATAACATAGCATGACAATTCATAGCAGGGCATGATATAACATGACATAACATAGCTGAATAAAATATTACATAATATAACATAACACAAAAAAACATAAATATAACTATGGTGCCAAACTCATTGTTCGGACGCTTGGGTTATACTGTAGAACTCCTTAAAGTTGTCATCTTGCTCTGCTATACCCTAGTTAAAACGTCAGATTTAAGTTGATATTCATTCTTAAAAGTTGCCATATATCGTCACTCGACAGAAGTATGAGATAATCAAAACACTCTATAATAAATGCATTTAATTTATTATTGAATAGATAAATATAAGAAATACAAAAACGTTAGTAATTAAAAATAAAAAATCGAAATGAAAAAAATTAAAAATACAATAATTTGAAGGTATTCAAACTTTTAAAAAGTTTACATTAAAAAATAATATTGTCTTACAAACGTTTTATAATTGATGTACATGAATTTTCTGGTACTCATAGAAATAAATATTATATTTTGTCTGTAATCAGCTTTCCAACTCTAACATGAAAATCGGAAAAGTCCTTGAAGTGATTTAATTTCCCTTATGGTGCTATAGAAAAATATACCTCCTCTTTCTTCTACCTCAGTTTGTCATTCTAGTCATTTTCAGCTTTATCCTCCTTGACGATTTTTCTTCAAGTCAGTCAGTCACTCGCCGTCTTCTACCAATTTCCTTCCATTCCCAGCCTCTTAAGATCTTGCTACACAATATCTAAAAATCTCTTCCTTGATCTGTCAAGTGGCCCTCTTCCGTGATATTGGGTTTGCCTAATGATCTTTGTAAACCTTGTTATATGGTCTTATATGATCCATCCATGTTAACATTCGCTATCTTATATCGTTAGTCATTAGTGGTTGAATCGTTAAAATAATATATGCTCTCAAATAAAACTTCAATTTTTCGATCCAGTGTGTGGCAGACTAACAGCACTACCTTCCGCACCCACGCAACACGTTTGTAGCAAGTAAGTCAGGAAAATGGAAGAAGAAAACTTCTAAGAGATGATGTTCCTTTTACAATGGTTTCTGACACACAAACAAGAGTTGTTATGGTTTGATTTATTTATACGTAATTTTCGTCACTTCAAACAATGAACATCGTGTTCATACTTTTTAGATTGACAACAAAAATTTACATGTAAATTGCTTCGTTATGTGTGGTGAAAATATTTTCATCGCTGTTTTCGACTATTTTTAAATGTTTTTCGAGGTTGGACATGCTGGTTTATCTGTCAAAAATTTATAATAATATTGAACGAAAAACATGTAGAAATTATATATGTAGTTCTACAAAAGAGCACTCATATATACCTTAATTTTTATGTATAATTAACTTTAATTTTTTTTCATCAATTGTAGTTTTATTTAATAGCAGATTTACAGAGAGTTTTGCACAAAACAGATCATATTCAAACAAAACCAATGAATAATATTATACTTAATTACCAGTGTTCATCTCATGTACAGTTCAATTAAGTTTACAAGTAAGTAAAAAATTTATAGTTATGTGAGTGGAGAAAAAAAGAACAACAAAAAATTCAAAAGTATTATAAAATTTCATAGCTTTAGATTTACTGATACGAGTAAGTATTGGTTTAACTTTTAAATATACATATATACATTCCATCTCGTCGTTTCCTCTCTCAGGGTAGACAGCGAACAGAGCGCTGAACTTTCCTATTTCGACGCATATTCCGTGTCTTCTAAATCCAAACACCTTCACTGGTCCAACGATGCTACATCTCACATTTCTTTCGCTCAAAATATCATTATTTTGATCCAAACATACTTTGCTTGCTCTTCGTCTACTTCGTTTTGCATTGATATTTGCAATGCATATTTGCTTTATTAGTGTTTTTTTCATTTATTTATTTTACGTGCCAAAAACAGCTCAGAAAACCTTCAAAATTTACAAAGAAAATTCGAGTATCGTAAAAATACATGTAGTAAAAATAACAAATACCTGTTGTACACAACATTCTTATAGTTAAAAAGATATAGAAGATAGTTGAATTATGTAAAATTAACAGTGAATTGTCTTTCGGTTCGATTATGGGTACGAGTCCTGTTGGCACACTATTTCAAATAAGGTTTGCTTTAAACTTTTCTGGTTTTTTGGAAGTGATTGCGAAATGACATTTTTTTTAAATAATAAACTCAACAGGTTGTTATGTAAATAACGCAAGTGTACAACAAGAATAAGAAGAAAAATTATGTACATTTAATTCTTAATAAATCTTAATTAAAAATTATGTATATAGACAAGCAAGCAGACCTCCAGGACGACCTCCTAAAAGATGGAAAGACAGCTGGCAGTCGACGTCGCAAAAGGCAAACAATGATGCAGGACCATAACAGGTCAACAGGCCTACAATAAGATGAAGAAGAAGAAGATGTATATAGACAAGTTATCCAGTATTTCGAGTGGATATGTCAAAACATTGTATATCTTTATGTCAGCGGTAAACAGTGGTAATGATTGGCGAACGATTTTTCAAGATAGAAGGAAAAAATAATAAAATTGGTTTTGAAATCATTTGGTTTAAAAAAAACAGTGCTAGAGCACTATTTTGTTAGACATACACTCTATGAGTATACTTAAATCATTTTAAGGATAATTAATTCGCCGTAAACTTTATTTTATCCCACTTTGTAGATTTATAAATATTATTGCTTTGTATCCTGAAGAAACTTTCATAATTCTGTTTTTATTTCAGTTTTTTCTTGAAACAAATTACCTGTTGTTTTTTCTCAAATTGTGTATATTTCTTGTCATGTGTAATAATAAATAAATAAAAATAAAAAAGCCATTTTATTTCAATCAACGAAGAATAATTTTTGTTTATTAATAATTATAACCATCCCTTACCGTGTTTTGAACGTAGTGTAAGACAACAACGTTTGAGAAAAATTTACAAGAATTAAAGTAAAAGATAAATCTTAAGAAAAAACAGGAATAAGGATGAAAATTTTATGAGGGTCTGCAGTCACCAGATCAGAGGTGTAGTTCATGCTCAGAAATAAAATTAAATTTTCACACAGATACTGAGGACAACTTAGACTGTTCAACCCTCTAGAGGGGTTGACAGAACGTGAAGCTTCTTCACTGTATTATTTTAAGCCATTGGCATATCCGGATATATTATCATACTTTTTTAGATTAAGAATAAATCGAATACAAACATTTTGGATCCTTCCCAGTCTATTCGACAACTCCTCACCGAGATAATAAACATTTCAACACTCAATTAAGAACTATATAAGACTTTTTACTACAAAGATTCTGATTCTCCTTTGGAAAGGGAGGAAAGTGAAAATTCTCTTGAAATAATGGAGGCTTGCAAAGATTCTGAGGCTTTCCTCGGAGCTTTTATTGCAACAAATCAAAAACATAATTTATCAAAAAGGTCTTCGGAGCGTATATTGCGTTTTTGTGGCTCATAGTGTCTATAATTCGAAAAAAGCTCTAAAGATGACAGCTGTAACGTTATTGACACTTCCAATCATAAAAACGTGTTATAAACTTCAAATTACTTTATTTTTTATATGTAAATAAAATCCATCAACCAACAAACACATATATTGTATTCACAATTATCCCATATCTGTTTTTAGATTTTACATTTTTTTTCACTTCGGACAAACTTCACAGGATTGCGGATAGATCTGGGTAATTATGTTTATAATTTTATGTTTATCGATAAACTAATATTTGATTTGTAGTTTGGGCACCGACGGGAATCGAACTCCCAATCCCCGGGTTCGAAAGCAACCATCTAACCATCAAGATTTAAAATTTAATATGAAGATATCTTAATCCAACTGTAATCTCGAATATATGCACCATTTTATGAAGAATAATTCGCTGGATTTTTTATTAGAAAGTCGTCAATTTAAAACCTTGGTTTAATTCTCCCTTCGATTGAGAAAACAAATTTTGTAATATTATATTATTCATAATTAAGGCATTAACATTGTGGAGGTTTAAATACATTGTAATTTGTTATATCAAGCACTGTTTATTCCACTTTATGTAACGGTGTAACCCTACCGGTTTCAAGGTTTTCACCTCATCACCAGGAGAGCCCAAATAAGACCAAGAGAAGTCTTTGTAATTTGTTTAATCAAACACTGTTTTGAACACCAACAAGACTGTTTGTGCTTCCCTAATGATGAGGGGAAAACCTTGAAATCGGTACGGTTATACCATTACATAAAGTGGAATAAACAGTGTTTAATAAAACAAATTACAATAAATTTTGCTAGATTCTTATACTTATGATTACATTAATTCTTTTTATAATTTCCACAGTTTGAGAATCTCACCTTTCACCGCTACCTTGAGGTATCCTTGCGATATTGTCATTCATCCGTTCTTGGAAAGCGGCGATATGGCATTCGGTATTATATCAAATTGACGTTGAAGAATTCACATTCCGAACGCCCCTACCGACCAATCCCAAAGGCGTGCTTCCCTCCCCCCCTTCTCCATTGTCATGGTAATGTGCGATGAGAGGTGGTATAGGTTCGTATCCCACGTAAGTCGTCGAGTACGCATTACAATGCCCCGCCGATACATTATGGCCGCGCTCAATCGAAACTAGTCTGCACTTTCTTGTATTTCTATCTATGGATACTTGTGCCTCAGGTACGAGTACTTTTCCAGGGTTTCGCTGTACTTTGTCGCTAAGGATCAAGTCAAAGGTATTATTTTCTAGTAATGCTTTTCTCAGAAAATAACATTGAGATTGCATTAAGAGACAGGAGGAGAAATAAATTTATCCGTAGCCAAACAAATGTGGGACGTTGTGGAAAGGATTGCTTGATTGCAAGTGGAAATATATGATCAAACGATGTATGGACAAAGCTTTTGCTAGAGAGACACGAATCTCCAAAAGATTTTTATTTCTTTATTTTCTCAATACAGGCTTAGCACAATTACATTGAAAAATACAAATATTGTTAACATAATTTTTTTATATACATACATATATACACACAAACATATACGTATATATACATACATTCAAAGTAACTTAAATATGTTGATTAGTGCTTTCTAACGCCTTCAATCTTCGAAGAAAAATTTATTTCGCTTTTGGTAATGTGATATAAAAAATATTTTAATATCCGAAGCATTCCCGTTCAAAAGAGTACAACATACGTAGCAGCTGGAAGAACCGTTCTTGCTTATGTGATACAAGGACATGCTTTACCTGAAGGGATGGTTAACATTAACGGGTATTGTGTAAAGTACAATCCAGTGGACCTATTGTCACGTGGCAATATCTTCCAACCTAACATAAATCTGTTAAATTATCCTTTAGTGAACAGCAGACTGGAACCATTTAAAAAAATATATCAATCGAATCGAAACTAAAACCCACGGGAGACGAGCATCTTACCAACTAAGCTATAGAGGTTGCACAAATTAGGAAGAATTGCGAATAATAGAGAAAACCTATGAACTGGGATGGACTGAAGCACGATGAAATGATAATGAGCCTTATTTTCAGTATGTATGTTAACTCGTAACGAGCTTTCCTTTATCGCCAAGGATGAAGGTTTTGTTACCTATCTTCATGAATATGTATCAACCTTTTACTCAAATGGATTATTAAGTCATATTTAGAATCTCTAGATATGTCAGCTTAACAAGCTTCTTCTTAAACGTTTCTGTCTTAAGCCTGTTGATAATAAACTTTCTTGCCGAAAATTTTGAAAATCTGCCTGTCTTCCAGCCTGAATTATCAATCCCGGTTATGGATTCGATTTTTTTACCGCATCATTGGTGATGAAAAATGATTTTAAAATGGGGATAAAAAAAAATGAGGATGAAAAATGTTTGAAGGGGTCTTCATGAATAATATGGTTTAAGCGGTCTTCATCGAAGTCCACTAGTCGTCCGGAACGCTCCATGTCTTTCAGGTTAAAATTACCGCCTTTGAAACGCAAAAACTATCGACGAGCTGTCTTTTCATTCATAGCATCTTCACCGTACACTTCGCAAATATCGCGAGCAGCTTTGGCAGCTTTATTCCCTCGATTGAACGCGAACAGAAGGAGGTGTCAAAAATGCTCACTTTCGTCTACTTGACATTCCATTTTGAAGGCTTGTAATCAAATAAAATAATATATGTAACGTAAAAACAAACAGAATATATTGTAGAGGAGAAAATTTTCTTTCGAATGATGTATAACATTTACCATTTTATTTTACTTTTGGTGCTCATTTTTAAATTGGAAAAAAAACGGACACAACTTATGTTAACACCCAATATTATATTACATTTTCGATGTATATGTGTCGATGTAATCTACTGTCATGTGGTGATCATTCCCAAACAACTTGAAATACTTTATACAGGTCATAAGTGAAAAGCAGACTAAATATTTTTTACAAAACTCGGATACCAGCGGGAATCTAGACCGTAATTTCCAAGTTGGAACACGAGCGTCTTACCAACTAGGCCATGGGAATCATCATAAAGTGAACTTAGAATAAAATGACTGCAACCACGCCTTATAACAACTTTGACATAAAATAGAAAAAAAAACAAGCTTTTTTTATGTGACTAAAGTTAATAATATTTTGCGAATGTACATTTTTTATCAAATTTGTTTTCGAGAAATTCCAAGTGTTTCTTAGAATGAATGATATTATTAAGATGCACAATTTACCATGTATTTTTTCTTTTACACTAGCAGCATGTACATTATTTCACTGAAATAAAAATGGTAACTCGACAAAAGGTTCAAAGAAGTTGCTTGAGGTCCACAACTAACTGGAATTCATGAATATAGAGCTTCAGTTGCTGAAGATTTATCTTGAAGGGCTCGGAATACAAGATGTAATTTTGCACCAGTGATCAGAAACAACAAGTTTATTGTGAACTGAATAATCCTTTTATAATAGCAGAGAAACAGGGACGTGCATAAATAATTCTGAATTCAATAAAATATCAAAACAATAATTCCTGCTGGTAATTACTGAGGTAGACCATTTTTGCTTATAAAGCTCATGTCAATTGGTACAAAAGATTCGTTTTGTATTGTTAAAAAGAACCTTAGAAGCCAAAAGGGTGGTTTTTAGGATTACATACATACGCACGATATAATTGACTGTCCTTCGTGATAAGTATAATTGTCAGACATCCTGTGGATTAAAGACACCTGTACATGTTGTATTGATTTACTGCTGGAAAGTTGTTGCACTTGAACAAGCACACAGTCTCGACAAATAAAACCTAAATATCCAACAGCAAGAAGATCAAAGCTCCATGATAATTAGTAAGTTTAATCTCCTACAACCTTTTGTTAGAAATAGTTTTATAAAACGTTATTTGTATTGCTTAAAAGCTCAATGAAGATTTATGGTAAGCAACATATAAGCTATTGAAAAACATAAATTAAGAGCACGCCAGGAATCGAAACTTGGGTTCCACTTATTTAGCGTGAGAGCTAGACATTAAATGACCGCCGAATATATATTATATATACGAATTAATACGTTTTTTGAGTTGGATTGAATTCTGATAAGTGAAAATTTTGTTGATTTATAAATCATGTTACAAAGTAAGCGAAATAAATTACATGAATAATATTCAAACGGAATCAAGTGCGAAAGATACAAATGAGCTTTATACCAAAAAGATGATACGATAGCTGTATTCCGGTGAAAATAAGGAGTGAGAGTGATACAGATCCATTATGCAAGACGGCGCCAATTCATCTCAGCGCGTGTAACGCGCTCTCAAAATATCCCGAGTGCAGTATCACCATAGAGTTGAAAGCCCGTTTACAGTTGCACTAAAAGCGAGTGAGTTCGATCAATAAGCATGGTATGACGCAAACAAATTAAAAATGCAGTGTTTCTAAAATTGAAACTTTTATGAAGAAGGGTAAAATACTCGTATAAAAACCTCATTATTTTACGTATTTTAAAATAAGTAATTTTTCACTTTAAAGAACCGAAACTAGTGTCTACATATTGACTTAGTTACCATTTTATTATACAATTTTATGAACTTAATATTATTAATATTAAATTCAAACAATTATACTATTGACACACAATACATTTTTTTAAATACAGCCTATTGCATCGTGATTCCAGATTGTATTGTATATGTAACATATGTGTACATTTAAAGTGTGATTCAAATAAAAAATATTTTTAATGATAAGTAAAATATAATGACGATCTTATATTTAACTTCTCAACTATTCTACGCCACTGCTGTACAGTATCAAGGCCTCTCGCTCATTAAGTTGGAAAGTATCTGATGAAATGAGTGCATCGTTTTCTGCACAATTATCTGACAGTGCTCTGTCGTCGTCATATTTTATGTTGTGATCTTTTATATGATTATAATATCAGCTTATCAAACAAATAATGTCATATTTACTGAAGAAGGTATGCTGTCATATATAAATAATAAATTACTAAAAAGATCTTTGCTATTGGTTCAATATCTGAATATTTGAAAAGGATAGCATATAGTTACTACAAAGGTCTTTGTTTTTGTTCAATTTCTGAAGATTGAGAATTATAGCATACTCGTACAGTTGTTATAAAGATCTTTGCTTTTTCAATACCTGAAGAATTGTAATGATAGCATATAATTCCAACACAGATCTTTGCTCTATATCTGAAGAGTTGAAAACGATAACATATGGTAACTACAAATATCTTTACTTTTTAATAACTGAAGTGTGGAAAATGATAGCATACCATATAAGTAGCACGAGTACAAAGATGTTTTTTGTTTGATTTCTGAAGAGTTAAATGTTATAACTTTCCTACAAAGATCTTTGCTTTTTGCTCGGTAATTGTAAATCTAAAAAAATCATCATGTTACTATAAAGACCTTTGTTTTTTGCAATTACTAGAAATATCTTTGCTTGTCGTTCAATATCTGGAGAGTTGGAAATGTAGTATAGAATTACTACACACATCTTTCCTTTTTATGCTATTTGCTTTTTGTATTATATCATATATGAATAATTTCAAATCATCGTAAATAGTTACTACAGAGATTTTTGCTTTCAGCTTCATATTTAAAAGGCTAAAAACTATAGCATTTGTTGTCCGGAAAGTAATTTTGTATTTTAGATTTAACTCAATTGCAAAATGGCTTCAAATGCTCATATAGGCGATTTTCGATATTTTCTTAGCAATCTTTCATGCCGAAGAACGCTAGTTATTTTCTCAATAAAATCCTTGATTTGGTCGTCATCAGAGTTAATCAACAATCAGAGCGGACGCCATCTTTGATTATCGTATCACTATTACGAATCTTTTAAACCACGTTTAATACTTACGATCGCTTAGTGCATCGCCGCCACACACATGAAACAATATATATATTTTTTAATTGAATCATATTTTTTAATTTTTTCCATTTAAGTAAGCAACTCGATGGCTGATTATTAGATTATTCTAATAATACACGTCTTGAAAAAATAAAATATATATTTAAAGTCGCATATTAATGGACTATATACTTTGTAAGAAATCAAAACTCTCAACAAGGACGACCTCCATGGCCTAGTTGGTAAGACGCCTGTCTCTCAACCCGGAGATTACGAGTTCGATTACCATTGATATTCTTTTTTTGAAAAAAGGGTTTGAAGTTTGATATTCACTTAAGTCTTTTTTTAAACATTTTTTGATTGGTTTTAAGAAATAATCACAAAGTAATTTATCTGCTTAGTTATACAATGTACAATGAAAATATAATATAAGGAATCACAAAATGATAGAAAATTAAAATTGTCCGAATGCAATGTTATTTAATCAGTCAAAAGTGTGTTTTTTATCCTTTTTTTACAAGGGTCCGCGTTTTTGGTTGTCAAACACAGGTGGAATTATCCTAGCGTCGATTCTGCATCAAGTGTGCATCGTTTTATTTGATTGCCGCACCAGTAAGTGGGATGGTCGTCACTAAACGGGATGCGGCTCCGGCTAATTGGATCGCTGTGTCAACTTCCCAGCGCTGGTTCCTGTTCGGTGTTCGGTCACGCTGCATAGTGCTTAACTACTTAATCACACTGCATAATATGCTTGCAGGACCATTTAACACTGGGGTTCGAAATCGATTATACCTACCACACGCTGAATACTAATATAGGCAATCCTGCAATTAACGAACGTAAAAATCGTCCCCAATTCAAACCATTCTATTTATCTTGACTACGATTTAACAGTTCAATCTGTCAAAATGATTCTATTAAATTGTGATACATGTATGGTGGTATGCGCGCGCTGGCGGAGTGGTGCGTATGCGCGCGCCTGGCGGCTACACTATAAAGCTGACACAACGGGGAAATATCTAACACTTGGATACCAGAGTTATTCTATATATTTAAAAGTTCTGTCTTTTTAAGATTTCTCGGCATCGCACTAAGTATATCCACTTCGTTTTAAAAACAATACAACGAAAGTGTGCGCAATATTTTTTTTTTAACTGAAAAATAATAAATACTTGATAAAATAATAAAGTCATAATTTTTTTTTCATTTCTTTCTTCTGTATTCTTCGTTTACTCGTGTCAGGGTCGGAGCTGCAGCGCTACAATTATATTCGTTCAGGTACTTCTTAAGTATTTCGTAACACATAATCACCTCATGAGAACTTTATATTAATTTTTAAATTATTGTATGCATTCATTATCACTAAAATGTTTCAGTTGTGTATAATTATTGTCTTATATTAATTGCTTTGTAGTAATTTCTCCCACCGTACGTATTATCGTTCTGAACAAATTGTGTTATTGATCGTATTTAGAAGATATTATATTTAAAAAAAAAAATATCGGAACAAGTTATTATATGATAAGAACAAGTTAAGAAACGTTGTAAAGGGGCGATATGCTTTCGAGAAATATATCAAAAGGCGTGTTACTGCAAGGAAAATGGTCAACAATGCACTAAGTACAGTTTTTGTTAGTAAATAATCGTAAAATTAAAACAAATGCTTGTGCTTGATACTGTTAAAAAAATTGGATAAAATATAACTGTTTATTCAAGACGGTTTTTATAAGTAGAATTAAAAAAATAATCTAAATATAAATTAGCCACATTGAATAAAATTGTTGCGAAAGACTTACGAAACCAAAAGAAAATTCCTGTAAACATATTTTGAAAACATCAATCCTTGAGGGCTTCAAGGTCTATGGGAATTGAAGGTATGAACATTGAATTTTGAAAACATCAATCCTTAAGGGCTTCAAGGTATATGGGAATTTAAGGTATTATTAACATTGAATTTTTAATGTGTTGATCAAAATATATAAGATATATTGTTTTTTGTTACTATTATGGTTCCCCGTTCGCAAATTTAAAATTTGTCATGTTTTATTTGCATGAATTCTAGAATTGAAGAGCTTTAAACTCATAAACCACTCAAGATCCAAAAAAATCATAGAGTTATAAGAAAAAAACTGCACATTTTCTACAAAACGTTTTATTTGTGTAAAATAAAAAACATACAAATTATATGAAGCTATTTTTATAGTTTGAATTCACATATATGCCATTCATGGGTATATTGTCGCTTGTTGATAGACTGTTTTTCCATAAAAAAAATAAAAATAAAAAACATGGTTGTTATGTGGTTTATGAGTTTTACTCTTCAATTATCAAGAAAAATCTTTAACATTTTTTATAGGAGTAATTTAAATATGTTTATCCCACATATAAAATGTCTTGTTAATCGTATGATGTATAAATTATAATCTTCCTATCGTTTGATTGAAATGTTCTTGAAGAAAATGTTTTATTTGATGCATACATGCAAAAAAGATCCAAGTTACATTATCATTATATTTAGAACAATTTCTCTCACCTCGGAATAACAATAATAAAAATGATAATAATTATAATAATAGCAATTGTATAATATTATACTCTTGCTGTATACAATATAACTTGGTATATTTATTGTAATATGGTAATCTTTTCCGACCAATCACTAAGATTATAAATACCTTAAGTGAAAACCAGACTGAAAATAGGACTCTTGATTAAAAAAATGGGTTCCATCGGGAATCGAACCAGAAACCCTCGAGGGGGAAGACAGAAGTTATAAAAATTAGGCCAAAAGGCATTTTAAACTCAATAAAGATGGAATAAGGTATTATGAAGTCAATATTACTAAAAGTTAAAATAATGTATTGTTAAATTTAATATCGGTTAAAAGTTATTTTCTTTACTAAAAAGCTTTATAAGGATATTTTCAATTTAACATTGAGAAAAGCCAAAAAAAGGTATTTTCAAATTCAATGATGTAAAAATGCTAAAAATATGTATAGTCAATTCGTTATTGTTCCGAAGCTAAAAAAAAGTATTCCCAATTCTAATATATTAAAAAGTTGATAATGTTATTTTCGGATAACATAGGTAAAAAGCTAAAAATGATGTTTTCAATTTATCAATTTTAAAAGCAAAAAAGGTATTTTTATTGGAGTGTTGTTAAAAAGCTTAAAAATATATTCAATTAGGTATTTAAAAAAAGTTAAAAATGGTATTTTTATATTTTCATAGGTGTTAAAAAGCTACAAAAGGGTATTTTCAAATTCAATATTGTTATAAAGCTAAAAACATGTTTATGTGAGTTGAGTCTTTGACGCATAATATAACATATAGGTACGGTTTATTTAAAATTGCGTGGCGCCGCAGATCTATGTGCGCACAATTCTTACTTGGACCTAAAATGTCAGTTAATCATAAACTACGTTGAAACAACACGCTGATGTCCTTTGATATTAATTTATTATGAGCTACCGTTAATTATTGTTAATGCAATCATTTATGAAGTAAAACAGTTTTGTGAATGGAATTTCGTAGTACTACAGTGAACTTGACATAAAAAAATATTTTTAGATGACTTTTTTAGATAACATGTGTTATTCTACAATACATATGTTGAAACAACATGCTGATGTCCTTTGATATTAATTATTATGAGCTACCGTTAATTATTGATAATGCAATCATTTATGAAGTAAAACAGTTTTGTGAATGGAATTTCGTAGTACTACAGTGAACTTTACATAAAAAATATATTTTTAGATAACAATTTTTTTATTATGTAAATTAACATATTTCTACATGATTATTTTTTTTATTCATTCAACAATTTTATTGCAAATACAATCTGGCGGGCTTATTGCCAGGCGGCAATCTCTTCCAACTAAACAGACAAAAGTAAATAAAGCAAGTTACATGCTCGCAAAAACATTCAAATGACTATCCATCCCCAACGAAATCCATGAAAACATACGTGATCGTACGCCCACAAACCCCATAAAGATGGACAATCACGCGAACATTCCCTTTCATATAAAGTGAGATATTATCAATCAATCTATTATCAATTATTTGGTATTTTTTTGCTAGTCATAATTGAATGAAATGCATATTTAGAAAGAACCAATAAATAATAATTCTATTTTGTATACATGATATACATATATAATATTTTGTACGAATCTTGAATTTCGTTTTTTTTATTTGTGTTTAAAAAAATGTAAAAAATCCTGTGCTGTATTGTGGTTTCTATTGCTAAGAAAAAACCGTTTTTGAAAAGCAAAGTGAATGCTAATTATAATTTTTATACTGGCCACAAAACAACATTTACAATTTAAAGACAAACCTTAGAGTACAAGTACATAACAATGTGGACAAACCCTTTATTTTGTGGATATATGGAATCCCTTCACTAGGCAAATACCTGCAAAAAATGGTCTTATTCATTGATCACATATTTAAAATATTTATATTCAATATTAAAACACACAGCAGAGACATTTTCACTCTATATTTATAAACTTACACATATTCAAATCTCAAGATATCACTTTCAATGTATTACTGCCTAACTATTTCAATGTTGTCTCAACTATTTCATTTCCCATTTGTCATTTTGTAAAATTTGGACTCCTTTGAGGCTTTTCTTTTTTTCATTCTTGCTGACAGTTAACTGAGGTGGTTTGCTTTTTATTTTGTTTTCTGCCATACGTTTTTGTTTTTTTTTTTAAATTTATTCTTTAATCTAGATATGCGGGGGTGTGGGATGGAAGCCCCCCGATGCCCTTGCAGTCGGGCTCGCCCTACATTGGTGGGGTGTATCTCGGCCGGGGGAACGTTTGTGGAATGAGCACGGACCTTTTAATGTCTTCTCTCTTGAATGTATTTTTTTTGTCATCTATTTATTTTCTGTGTTTCTTGTATATTCTTATTCTACGTGTTCAAGGGTGTGGGCTGAAAAACATCTGGTGTCCCCGTGGCTGGGTTCACCCTATATTGTTATTAGATGAGCCCAGACCTTTTGATAGCTTCTGTATTTAATGTATTATCTGCAATTTATGTGTTTTAGAAGTGTTATTTAAAAATATTTGGTACATACTATGTTGCTGTCAATTAACCTATATTTATTTATTTACCCAATCTCAACCATATTACAAGTATAATCACAACAACCCAGATTTTTTTCAAGTATTTCAGACTGTTATTCACCTTAGACTTTTTTAACATCTTTCTGGTTAGTTTGAAAAGATTGCCACATGGCGATAAGCCTGCCGGGTTTTACTATACTCGTATATGATATAATGTAAATGTAATAAAATACAATACTAACCGGCAACATTCTGTATAGAAGTCCAGCACGCTTACTGGGCGGTATGCACTTTTGATAAGCTATTTTCATTTGTTTTGATTTCGTAAGTTTTCAGTTGTCCAAGCAAATGATTCATTCAAATCTTATTCGTTTGAAATGATTCACAGAATCTAAAAGAAAATAACGTTATATCACGCTAGGAAATCACTGTCAGAAGCTTGAGTGTGAGATTCGCCGAGACAGATGAAGGATGACGGAATATTATTCAATGTTTTTGTCAAAAACGTTTTAAAGGTCCGTGTCGAGATAATAAGTTAAGGTTGTCCTTCAATATTTTTTATGATTTTACAATAAGGGTCATCAAAATATATATTTTTTTTCATTAAAAAGACTTTGTAAAAATGTTTAAATGCACACACACACGAATACATTTTATTAGTTGCAACCCGTGAAATATTCACGGAAGTAAAACAAATTCTACATTTATGAAAATATATATTCATAAATGCAGAATTTGTTTATATACAATATATCATTTGTTTATAAATCCAGTTGTAGTTGAGTGTCACTGTTTGTCAGGTTGATGAGAGCGTGCAACGGGGTTTTGTTTTTGTGTAATCAAAAATCGGAAAGAAGTATCGATTTATTTTTCTCATGCTGAATATCCTCAGTGAGATACAGGCAAAAGCATAGTTTACTGGGGATACGACAAATGAAAGGCAACAAACCCAGATCCATTAAAATTGTATGTCCAAATCAAATTATCTGTTGTTTTTCTCAAATTGTGTATATTTCTTGTCATCTGTTGTTTTTCTCAAATTGTGTATATTTCTTGTCATGTGTATAATTTATTTTTTTATTTTTATTTATTAATTAATAAAAAAAAAAAAAAAATTATACATCGTCCCCTTTTATGCCGGTTCAAAAATTGTTAGCTAGGTATTTGAAATTCGTTCAGTATAGTTTCCATCTTTTCATTTATCACGGACCCACCGAGATTCAAATTTTGAATTACTTTCGGAGAGAATCCAAGTATTCCGCTCTCGCTCTCTTGTATTCAAAATTAAATTCTCGTATTCTTTCTTTGTCGACATCCGTCATATGGGTTTTGGCATATTTATACTATGATTCCATAACACATTTGTTCCAACTCTCCGTGTTACCCTTGATAAACAACCAATCTTCCGTTAGCATTGTAATGTATTACACTTTCGTTGTATAAAGTAGAACATTAAGATTTTTTGCAACACATCAATCTTTTATTACTTATTATTATTTAAATTGCAATAAAGTAATTAACTTAATATACATCCAACTTTAACTTGTACTTTTGGGAGATAAGCAAAGGATCTTCCGGTGGAATTATATTTTATTAAACTTTAGTTGTATAGATTACAACCTGGCAAGTTTATAACGACGTAGCAATCTCTTTTAAGTTATCATGTTTTAACGTGTAAGAAGATCATTTAATTTTGAAATGGTATTTTTCCAAGATTAATTTCTTCGAACTAATCAGAAAGGTGTTTAAACATAGCTTAAGTGAAAACCAGACTGAAATCCTTTGTTGAAAAAATCTGAATACTAACGAGCATCAAACCCGCAATCTCGGGTTGGTAGACAGGCATCTTATCAACTAGGCCATTGAGTAAGATACGAAGGTTTTCTAAAATAAACCTTAGTAATAATGATAATTTATATTTAGGTGCCATTTAGTGACAGAAAGTCATAAAAGGTTCCTGATTATCCTCATTGAGTAGCTTCAGTGGTAAACCATTTCACTGAACAGGTCTAAAAAATATAGAGGACTCAATCGAATTTTTTTGACTTAGTAGCCCTGCTAGGCTCGATGAACCACTTCATCGCTGATGTGGCATTTCTCAGAACTCCTCCGTAACGTTTAAGAGAGGCATCATTAATGCTGAGTTCAGTGATATAGCCAGTTGCCTCCTGTTAAGAACCTTGAAGATTATTTCGCACAATTTGTGAAAAATTCTCTTATAGCACCTCAATTTCTTTTCTCTCATTGCATCTTTCATGACTGAGTCTCGCAACTTCTCAGGAATATGATAGTGCAGGCTTACCTGACGATTCTTCTACATTTGTATCTGCATTCTGCAGCTTAAAGAGCTTTTATTAAGGATAGTCAAATAGCATACTTCATCTGGTCAGTCTATAATCATAGTAGTTTTGTGAATAAATATTTCAAATACCGTTATTAAATAATATATATTTGACAGCACTGTGTTCTTAGTAAATTTTTTAAAATGCAAAGGTATTTGGGATATATGCATGGGTGTGCGTGCGCCGACGGTAAGGCGCTGGCACACTTATATTTACGTCATCTGAAAGTTTAGATTCGTTTCACGCCATCTTTTATATAAACTCCTCTAAATAAATTTGTAATTATTTATAATTAACGAGTTTCCTCTAGGAATTCTCTACCCCAGAGTATACATCAGAATTAAGGTAGGATGAGTTCTGAAAGTTAGTTTATCGAAGATGTGAATATTGAATAATAAATCTCAGATTATTGGTAAAGATATCGTCTTCAAACGAGATTTTTACGACCAAATAATGATACGCGATGATAAATCTAATGCCTCAAATGTTTCGGCACCCCCATGGTAGTTTTTTAAAGCCGCTCTCTCTGGTTAAAGGATGAAGAGGTTAAGTGTTGCAATTTTTTTAACATTTCCCAATAAAAACAATCAATTTTATTATTCTTGGCAACCCTACGTATTTATTATCGTGTGATGCGGAGATCGTTGACGTAAATCAAACCAATATAAATCGGGCAGGGAAACTACGACGCCTTGTCATATCAAATATGAAAGATAGCTAATTTCTAAAGCTAATTATGGCGACTAAGCGATTTGGTTGGATTATTTTCGTCAATTTGGCGCGGGAAAACATTTTATCGAGAGAATATCATCAAGCTTTTTTCTTTCAAATCCTAGACTACTAGCTGATGTGACGCGGATAAGAAATCAAAGAAAAATTGGCGTGAAATGTTGACAATACGCAAAATTTGTTTGTATTTTATAAACAATTAAAATAACCTTTCATTATTGCCCGTGTGTTCTCATGACAAGGCTAAAATGTCCCGATTATGGATATACAATATAACATTTGGGTCCATACTTCACGCCACTTTTTTTCACTAATTTAGTATGTTTCGACTGATAGTTGGGGCTAGGGAGCTTTTCGACCCAGCAGACGTTTTTTTTATGACATAACATCTCTTATAAAGCGTCAATTAAAAAGCCTCTTGCATGATGACCTCTGTGGCCAAGTACGCAAGATGCTTGTCTTTCAGCTAAGGAGTTGCGGGTTCGATTACCGTTAGAATCCATTTTTTAAAAGAGTATTCAAGTCCAGTTAAAAAGATGTAACAGAGGCTTTAAGATTTTCCCATCAGGTTTCCATAATATCTTTCTAGTTGGTTGAAACAGATTACCACATTTTAAAAAAGGATTCCAGTCTGATTTTCACTAAAAGTCTCTAGAACATCTTTCTGGTTGGTTGAAAGAGATTACCACATGCCAATACGCTCGCTAGGTTGTATTGTACACGACAAAAGTAAAATTCAATACAATCTTGTTAGTTTTAAAACACTCCAGATAAATGTGATGGTTCATTAATTGGAGGTAGATCGTTCCATGCCATAGGATTAGCAACGGAAAAAACTCTTTCATAATATCCCGCTCTATTGAATAGATTCGGAACAAAAAAAATTGGAGGAAAAAGAAAACGACCTCCAAGATATACTATTTTCCAAAGGAAAATTTTTCAGACACAGATTGAAATAAACAATGAAGTCATCTCATCAATACTCGTAAATATATGTACAGAGATAAAGTTTGAAATCAATTGATGCCGACATTAAAATAATTGTCTAAATTTTTTTATATGCACTCGACCAATGATATTGAAGTCATTAAAATATAAGTAGAATGGAATTTAGCACCATATCGAGGGGGCATTTTTGTTTGCGTTAGAAAACTACAATTTGCCTTTACCATATACTTATTGATGAAACTGTTACGAGATAAAAATGAATAAGTTACTCGTACTTTCGATTGGATAATACGTGTTGGGAATCGATGGAGTGAGAGGTGTTGCAATTAATCTTTACCAGAGACATCTACTAAAACATTTTATTAGCATTTTTTATTTCTTGAATAAGTTTTTGATGAATGTATTTAAGAAATTGTGAGTAAGACTGTAAATTGATATACCCGAATGCATCTTTTTTCAACCTGTGAGTCTAGCGGGAGGCGCTGTGAAATATCAGGGGGTTTGCGAAAATAAAAATATCGTACGTGTACAAAAAAAGTAACACATTTTCTGCGAAGAACGAATACATTAATTTAAAAAAATACAGTCCAAGTCATTGTTTTTGTCCATTCATAAGTTTTTGCAGGGAATCGCGAAGTTTTAATTATGTATTTTTTTTATCTTTTGGGGGATTGTAAGGCTGGAATACAATGTGTTAATTATTTATTCACGTGTTATATATTTTTAACTAGGTCTCATACAATGTGTTAATTATTTATTCACGTGTTATATATTTTTAACTAGGTCTCATACAATGTGTTAATTATTTATTCACGTGTTATATATTTTTAACTAGGTCTCATACAATGTGTTAATTATTTATTCACGTGTTATATATTTTTAACTAGGTCTTAAAAATTGTCATGAGAGTTTTGATGAAGGAATCGAATTATGATACAATGAAAAATTGGTTGAATGTATAACATAGATCCATTTTATCCAGGTTCATTTGCCCCAAGTAAGACCCTTGTTTACTCGAGTCACGACAAATGACAGGTAACAATCTCAGATCATATAATTTGAGTAGTCACAAAAAATTACATTGTTTTTTGTTTATCTTGTTTGTTTATATTTTATGTATACATATTATACATGTATGTATATAAAAAACTTGTCATGTAAAATAAATAATTATTAAAAATTTGATTATTATAAAAAAGGAGCTAACATATATTTTTTATCTTTTTTACATTTAGCCTTGTCCATTATATAGAAAGTTTCTCTTAATTCTGTCATTCGATTTGTTTTTCAGGCCAAAAATATTAAAATGTTTTTCGTGTTAACTCAGAATAAATAAAATGTCTCAGCATTAAATTGAGATATTTAAAGACGAGCGGGATCCATCTGCTGAAATCTGTCTGTTTGTAAAGGAAAATATAATAGTTTTAATTTCTATAAACATGGAATGGACTGTACTATTTATACATTTATTTTGAGATGAGTCATTCGATTAACGTCACTTGTTTCAAATGAATACTTTTTATCTGTTGTTTTATATTTTTTGAATGAAAATATGAACTACGTGTTTTTTTATCATCTACAATATTATATGAACTACATGCCTTTTTTTATCATCTAAATCATGGGTCGGCAACCTTTTGTTGTAAGAGGGCAAAATATTTTACATGGGGATTAGTGCGGGCCGCACTTGGGCCATATGTCATTACAGTATACTTACAATATTTGTGTACAAATATTTTAGTTTTACAAATAAAACGCTAATTATATATTGGTTTCTTTGTAGTTCGTCCTTCTGCGGTTTTCTTACCAAATATGTTCACTATATACATGCAGATGCGGGGAAGCTGCTTATCTAATTTCCACATCCACTTCCTTTCTATTATTACAATCATTTTTTTTTGTAATATTTTTAATCTATCAATAATAGAAGGTTCGAATCGCGAGTTAGAGCGCTCTTAAGGAGAGTCGAATCGCGAGCTAGAACGCCCTTGAGGAGAGTCGAATCGCGAATTAGAGCGCCCTTGAGGACACTCGAATCGCGAGTTAGATCGCCCTTGAGGAGAGTCTAATTTATAAAAGGACGTTGTATAATTTTTTATTTCATAACTGTTTATATTCGTTTAGTAAAAGTTCAAAATATTGATTCATATATAATTAAAAATGAGGATTAATAAATAATCGGTGACTATCTTCTCACCATTGAATTAAACAATTAAAATATCCAAAAATGTAAAATGAAGTGGTTTGGCAATATGGTAGTATAATGTAGAGGCAAGCTCAAGAAAAGCTAGATTGGGCATGAGGCAATCCAACACTGTCGAGTTTGTAGCTTGCATATTTGAAGAGCCACCCCTAAATAGGGAGAATAAAGCAAATATAAGAGTTTATTGCAAATCAATGTCTCAAATATCATATCTGATATTTGCCTTTCCTTCAGTCTAAATTTCTATCCTATCTCCTTCGTTTTTATTTCCGCAGACTGCCACTTTCTCAATCTCCATGATTTTTCAGACAGATTCAGTTGTTTGCTAAATCTTTCACCACGCATTATCTCAATATATATTATACAAACCATCTTAAAATATATATCTTATCAAATTCGACTTTCATAATTATGTATTCCTTATTTGATACTTGCTTCATCTACGTACACCATACATTGTTATTCCAGATATTTTTAGCAAAGTATTTATTTCTACCTCATTTATTCTTCTCGTATCACTCTTTCGTAATACCTAGGTATCACTCCTCTTTAATTCAGGGGGAATTATACTCGTATTTGAAACCGCAATATCAATAATAAATAATGTGTCAACAGTTTATTCGACTATCGACTGTTTTCAATGTGAAGACAACCTTCGGGGCCTAGTTGATAAGACGCTTGACTTGGAGGTATCGGATTCGATTGCCGATGGTACCAGAAAGAATAAAATTAAAGTTTTTTTCTCTATTAATAATACTCATACGATAGTATTGCTAACACATTCAACGACGTACCTAAGTTCCGTGAAGGCTCGATGAATGGTACTGAAGACAATGTTGTCTCCTGCCCACTCTTTAGATGCCACTTATTCCATTGTGTTGAAAAGTTTTACACAAATAAATAAAACAATATACAAAAATGCAACCTCATCGTTTCGGATGTGATCTGACCAATGGACAACATCTCAAAGGCAGCCAGACGCCCGGATTCGGTCTGGCTGATGGTCCACGTTTCGCAGCCATACAGCAGCACACTCCAGACAAGAGTTTTCACTAAATTCTTCCTAACATTGATATCAATATTAGGAGATTCAAATATCTTGGATTTCTTGTTAAAAGCAACTCTTGCCTGTTGGACCCAACTTATTATTTCTGCCTTTGTTCGGCCATCTTGGGATACTCTACTGCCTAAGTAAACACATGTAAATTAATGTTATTAGTGGAATAAAATAGTAATTTATTTTTAAACATTTCTTAAAACTCATGTTCAATTATGGTAACTCCATAAATGATTAAAACAAACATTATTTCCTCCTTGCTGTCAGATTAGCCTTAGCGTATTTTGTTTCCTTATCTTGTGTTTAGATCTCAAATTGAAATGCTCCAAAGAATTAGCTAATTTGATAAGAGTCGACAGATTAAATGTTACCATCTTAGGCAGTGACTACTCTTATTTTCGCAGAAGGGCGATTATTAACCGTGAATTTTTATATCAGTCGCCTGCAGTCATTTGCATTTCATTATTTCATGGAACTGTCCAACAAAAGCATGAATATTAATGTATTTGCAATCTATGATATATTGTTAAGTAACTTTAGGGTTGTCACATGCCTTCATCTAAGATTATTTTATTAATTTATCAATACACGTCCACAGCGTTATAAGATTACAGTTACGTTGATAATTAGTGAAAATTAAAAATAAGACACAAATAATAAACAATAAGTAGTAAAAAAATATGTTAAAGAAACAGTAATTTAAATAGATTTCTTTATTTATTTTACATGAGAAGTAAATATAATTTGAAGATAAATGATTTATAGTGGACGCTCAAATTATAGGTATGTAGTTTTTTGTCTGTCATTTGTCGTGACTCAAGTAATCTAGGCCTTTGCCTGTATCTTGCTGAGGACATACTCGTATGGACTTGAAAAAATCGATTACCGTTTTTTGATAATTACTTGGTCAAAAATTATTATTACATTTATAAGTTACATCTAATTATGGGTATGCATCACATGACTCAAACCTTGGCATACCGCATCAACTCAAAGAAATTTATAGCCCATCGTACTATCTCTTCCATATATTTTTATAAAGCATATTTAATTAATACGTATACAAGAAATAACGATTAATAGTAATAAAAACAATTCAGATAATAAGATATGAATTACAAAATATGGAAGTCATTTAGATAAAAAATTACAAATGGAATAAAAATATATTAGTGTTAACATAAGCTGTGTCCGTTTTTTTTCCAAATTAAAAAATGAGCACCAAAAGTAAAACAAAATGGTAAAGGTTATACATCATTCGAAAGAAAGTTTTCTTCTCTATAAAATATTGTGTTTGCTTTTACTTTACATATATTATTTTATTTGATTACAAGTCTTCAAAATGGAATGTCAAGTAGACGAAAGTGTGCATTTTCGACACCTCCTTCTGTTCGCATTCATAACTGTTTTTATATAATATTAGTTGTAATATACTCGTATTTATTCTCATTTTAATAACATTATGAATGAGGTGCTAAAACCTTGCCGTGCGAGTTTGTCGTTTGATAAACAAAAGAAAAATTATAGTAAATAAGTTGTTTGAAAAGCTATTTCGTATTTTTAGGTCACTGAGTTTTTATATCACTGAGCTACTTTTTTTACTAGGGAGATTAGAGTTGGAAGACTGAGGTGGGCCGGACATCTTCAGAGGATGGGCGAGGGCGAGATCCCAAGGCGAATCATGGATGGTGCACCCGGGGGGCGGAGAACAGTGGGAAGGCCGATTAGATTTGAAGGCCAGTCAAATTAAATGGAAATTGCACCAAATGCTCATGAACGGTGGATTTCCATATTTTATGCTTTTAATTATTGTATTGTATTACACTTTCGTTGTAAACAGTGTATACAACCAGGTGGGGCTATTGCCACGTGGCAATCTCTTCCAATCAATCAGAAAAGTGTTAAAGTGGTCTGAAGTAAAAACTAGACTGGAATCTTTTAAAAAAAATCTGGGTTCTAGCGGAATTTGAACCCTCAACCTCCAGGCTGGAAGACAGGTGTCTTACCAATTAGGCCACGGAGGTCGTCGTTATCTCTCGTGCTGTAAAACGCTGGTTATTCTCGGTCAAAGTTTTGATTTGGCTGTCATCAGTTGCAATTGGCCTTCCAGAGTGGACATTGTCATATAACCTTTACCGATTTAAAAAAAATCATATGACACCTTTGATTGCTTACTGAATCGCACTTTACACTGTAAATATCATCGTTTTAGTTCAAGTTGATTTTGTTTCTTTATAATAATAAAAAAAACAGCAAGCGCCAGAAACACAAATTAATTTGTTCCATTCTCAAAATGACGGGAAAAACCTCTCAAGCAATTTCGGTTAGCTATATCTCAAAAAACGTACTTCACTATTAACTTTCACAATAATATACATTCAGCAAGTTTGGAATGTAGTTATCAATGAAAAATACATAATGTAAAGTAATCGTTTATTAAGTTTGTATTTGAAAAGTGTATACGAACTGTGTTCAACTTATGTGAAAATAAGAAAACTTTCTTTTTCAAAACCCTGATCTAGTTTCTATAGAATTCGCAAGTTATAAGAGTTAAGATTTAATATATCAATGACCAATAAATCTTTATTGTTACAAGGAAAACGGTGATAAAAGTGAGTAGGCCCCAGATCATTTATTCTAGATTACTAAATTTTCTTGGAAAATAATTAAATATTAAAGATAATTTAATTTATTACTATTACAATTTTTATTATTAAGAATGTTTATAAATATTTAGATTTGATATGATCGAAGTTTTCCAATAGTTTAAAATAGGATTCGGTAGTGTTTTTTATTATTTCGCCCTGAATATGAAGGATACTACGCCTTCGAAACGTCAATCATCATTCAAGTTAACTTAGCACGGAAACAAGTCTGTAAAATATGTGAAACTAATATTTAGATTCATTTCCTCCACTGCCCTTCCACCTGGGTGTTCCGGGTATGAGTTGTGATGGAACTTGGTACTATCAAGGATTTCAGTCTGGCTAAAAGTTCGTCAACTAAGTTATTATTGCCTTCCCTAGTGTGACTTAATCGCCAATACGTGTATACTTTGAATTAACAGTGAGTGATGTGTTAACTCGAGCGGTTTTTAACTCAAAGGTTTGATTCACAAAGTCGAAGAAAATATTGTCTCCAGGTCACGCTCTTCAACATTTTCACATCTTTAATGGCGGATAAGGCAAAGAGGATTAAAATGCAAATACATAAATCATTATCATTGTGATCAAACGTTTTCTAAGAAAAATATGACTTAATATGGATTCCAAAAATTAAATTTAGGTGTTATTTCCGTTATGAATGCAAATGAATATGCGCTAACTGGTAATCGTTATTCATTATACATTTTTTTAAAGGATCCCATCATTATTTCAAATGAGTAATAAATTGAACCGGAATTCAATGAGTGTTTTCTTGATTTACTCATAGATTTGGTGACGACTGAATCCTTTGTATCCCAACGGATCACACACATCATCTTTTGTCTAATTTTTATAAGGTGGTACATTGCAAAAAAAGTTTGCCAACCACTGCTCTAAATCAATGGAGGCTATTTTATGTTAGTCATTTCTAGTCCCTTTTACACATTTGATAAGGCAGTATAGTATTTCACTATTTTTTTCACAATTTCCAGTATTTCATTGCAAACCAACAGTTTTTTACAAGTCAATTCCAAGGATTCTTCAGTCGTTTTTAAATAATCTTTTTGTTTCTAATTACACGAGAATTATGGTAAAGTACTAAATGTCAAAAAATAATAAAACCTACATATATAATTAACAGCGATTGGTGTTTACACTCGTATGGCTATAACTTAAAGGTTCGATTTACGAAGTCGAAAAAAATATTGTCTCTCGTCCGACCTTTTTAAAAATTTGCATCTCTAATGTGGATATGAAATCATCATTATCAATGTAATCAAAATTTCTCAGAAATATATGACTTAATATAAATTTAAAAAAAAAATTATTTCTGTTATGAAACGTTTTATTTCTGTTATGAATGCAATTAAATGTAAACAATTTGGCTATCGTAATACTCGTATATAGTGCATTTATTACATGCATTTTTCGAAAGGATACAGTACTACCTTGACATGTAGCGATACGCTACAATTATCCGAAAAGTTATCAATGAGGCCTGAAGTGAAAACTAGATTGGTACGATTTTTTATTGTATGATAAATGAAAATCAACGGGAACGGAACCCTTAAACTCCGTATCGAAAGACAGGTGTTTTATACAATATTTACGGGATTCATTTTCATCAGTTTTTTTAATTCTTTCAAATTCTCAATTGACTAGTTAAGAGTACTGTTTACATAACCTCTATTCCCTCCATTAGTTGGTATGGCGTCTGTTTACCAGGGTGTTATGTGTTCGATTCCCATTTTTTTTAAATGCAGGGTTAGATATTGCTTTTTACTTAAGGTCTATTTAACGCATTTTTGGTTGATTGGAAGAGATCACCATACGGCAATAAGCACACCAGGCAGTAGTGTATACAACGAAAGTGTATAGTATTGAAGAAGGGGATATTTAAACCAATTGGAAGGAGAATTTCGTCTTATTTTTATGTGTTCCCTTGGAGGCTCGAGGATAAGTCAAAACGAATCAAGGATAAAATGACTTTTGTTACAATGAATATATGACATAATATGATAGGGTGTGGGCTGAAAAACATCTGGTGTCCCCGTGGCTGGGTTCGCCCTATATTGGTGGGGTGTATTTTGGCCGAGGGGATGCTATTTAGATGAGCCCAGACCTTTTGATAGCTTCTGTGTTTGATGTATTGTCTGCAATTTATGTTGTTTTAGAAGTGTTATTCAGGTGTGATCTTGTACATACTATGTTGCTGTCAATAAACCTAATATTTATTTATTTATATTCCACATAATACAATATCGACAAAAAAAAAATGTGAAAGTCAATAATATCTCTATTATCTAGTTGGTTATATATCTGTCTTCCTATACGGATGCTGCGAGTTCGTTTCCCGTTAGTGCACAATATTCAAAAAAAGTGTACGAGTCAAGTTTTCACTTAAGGTTTGATTGGTTAATAGAGATTGCCACATAGCAAAAAACCCACTGTGTTGTGATATATTCAGCGAAAGCACAATATAATATATTTAATTTTATCGATAAAGAAGGAATAATAAATGAAATGGTTATGATTTCGAAATATGATATATGTTTTATTATGTTTAAATTTTGAACGTATATAATATATTTATATATTTAAGTATTATAGCGTTAATATTATAAATTATGATTTTTAATCGTACTCGAATATATTTTGTGCTTAAGTACCTTTTTGATTCAATATTCTTAATTTTTTTTAATCAGTTTGACTCGACTCACATTTCTTTAGTTTTTTAAACATCGTTAACCTTTTTGTCGTCTGATCCTGTCCAGTTAAAATCGACGCGTTAGATTATTATCACAAAATTGAAATCATAAAAAATATATTTATAAAATATTGAAATGTTAACAATGGTAGTTTTTCTCTGACTATCGTTTACAATAGGCACAATTAAGGCATACCTTATTTTCGGCAAATGGTTGTCACTGTAAATGGTGTGAGTTACGACTCTCGGCGGATCGAATCCGATGTGTTTATGTTCCTTGTAAAACATCCTGACAACCCAATTAGTCCGCCTTTTAAATTTAAGAGCCGGATAAAATTTTGTCTGGCTTTTATCCAGTGGCTAAACTTATATTATAATTTATCTCTCTTTATTTAAAGATACCTGATTTGGTGTGTTTAGGGAGTATTTTCTCAGATGATGAATACGTTATATGAGAATCGAACACCGAGTAGCGATAGGAAATAAGGCTTGACGCTTTTTATTACAAAGTGCTTGATGGTTTTTACTGCAGAACAGGCTAAAAAAACGACATATATGACAATAATGCAGTAAGCGATCGTGTGCCAAATATGGTTTAAAAAATCCGTAATGGTTACGCTCTCCACTTGAAGATGGTGTCCACTCTGAAAGGCCAATTATCAGTGATGGCAACCAAATCAAGGCTTTGATCGAGAATACTTAGCGTGCTACAACACGAAACCTTGTTGAGATACTGATAATATTGAAAACCACCGTCCATGAGCATTTAATGTAATTAAGCGATTGAATTTGACCTATAAATTTTAAATTGCTTACCGGGTAACCCAATATTTTAAAACTATTGTAATTTGTTTCATCAAACACTGTTTATTCCACTTTGTTTGATAAAACAAATCTTTAAACCTCCACAATGTTAATGCCTTAACTATAAATAACATTTTAAAACTAAGTTTTTAACGAGTATCATTTACTTTTTTATTATTTAGTTTAAAATGTAAAATATTTTTATGGGAATTTTAAACTCAATATAACCACACAATTTAGATACGTCACTGTTTAAGAAGAATTTCAGTAATTTTGTAATTGAAATATGTTATGATTTATTGACGTAATATCCACATTTTCTGATGAATTTAAAGAATTTTTATCGAGTTGTAGAATTGCTGAGGATATATGTATATTTATTACGCTGTAAATATTGGAGTTTTTGATTGAAGAAGTTACACGGGTTTTCAATGATACGTCAGTTAGTCCTTTTGATTGAAGAAGTTACACGGGTTTTCAATGATACGTCAGTTAGTCCTTTTTTGAAATACAGCGTAGTTTCGGTTGTGGATGCTCAAACATAGTTGTCTTACTTTTGCATAATTGCTGTTTTCATAGTCTTAATTCATTAATCCTCCTCTCACATCTTAACTCTGTTATGCACGGTCTTTTCATTTTTTCAAAAGCTTTATTGTACAGTGTACAAAATGACGGGTAAGTTATTTAATAGTAATCTCTTCCAGCCAACCATACAATTTTTTAACACAATTTTGAGGGATTGTGGGGGATTTACAATATTAAGGAAACTACTCTCAGAACCTTCCAATATCTCACTAGCCACGTGAGTTTCAAAAGCGTATTTAAAGGGGGACATCTCTTTCATCAAAGCAATAACATTTTCTTTGAGTGTACGATCGCTCTGTCAGAGAACATTATTCGTTCTGAGAGACGGTGTGAGAGGAGGAGGAGAAAATGTATGCCCCGTTGAGAAATACCAATGAAGAGAAAATAACTATGCAATATATAAATACAATAAATGAAGAATAAAAAATCAAATACAAATTTGACGAGTTGATCCATAGCCAGGAGAAAAAGGGGAGTTTGGAAAACCAAGGAAAAACAGGTTGCGTCACTAAGGTTAATTGCCTGTTCTGAGACGGCTGATTTACACCCACAAAATTCACTAGTTTAATAAATCCAATCTGCAGCCGTTTGTGGGAATTGACAACTCAATTTTCTTTTTAGTTTTATCTTTTTTCGCTGGCAGTAAATCTGGGGTCATGTACAGCGACGACTGTTCTCGAGGTGCGCTGGGGCGCCGAACCGGAGAAACAATTCGCAATATAGAGAAATAGTCTCACACTGTACTCGTATGTCTCTGTCTGCCCTATATACTCGTAGTATGAATTTGCGTTTCCGTCCGGCGTATATTCGAGATCGTTCCAGTATGAATTGGTAAACTTGGCCGGTCAATTTGAAAGGAATATTTGATTTTTTTTTACTTTAAACATTTTTTAATTTTCACTTAAATAAAAATAGTATTATTTGTAAGTATTCTTATACATATTTAATCTATACAAATATTTAACATTTTTGGAAGTCATGTTTGCGAATATATAATTTGATTATTACGAATTAATTCTCCGGCTCAGCGCACCAACGCACCCCAAGACCAGCCGCCGTTGGTCATGTGTGTGTGTGTATATATGCGTTATAATAAAATATTTTTTGTATATGCTTATGAATTTTATAAATGCGTCAACTCTATTTATTATAATTAATTTTTTATGTATTATAATTTACATGTATAAAGGATGGGGATAGAAAAAAAATTGTGATGTCCTCGCGGAAGAGCTTACTTTTCTGTTGCTGGGAGTGCATATTGATTGCTAGGATATTTGAGATGAGCTCAGACCGTTTGATAACTCATCTCTGAAATGTATTTTCTTTTCTATTCACTTAATATGTAGGTGTTATTTCAGGATATACGTGTCTATTTACATACCATATTCCTATCAATAAACTTATTACCGTTTAATGTTTTTGAATTCAAATCTTATATTATCTGGTAGATTGTATTAGACTCTAAGATCATGACAGTATAAGACAATGTGAAAAATGAGCAGTGAGCTAGAAAAGCCAAAAGGCAATAAATAACTGTGGAAGCGTAACGCAAGTCTGTGATCAGAACTTCGGTGAAAATTTTCGACGATATACTCGTACGAGGTGGCGGCGAGTCTTCAGTATCTATGGTACACCATTTTTTACTACATTGACTAAATTGAACTTTGTTTGATTAGATTTTTGTAATTTTTATGCCAAACAAAAAAAATCCAATTTCTTAACAGCCACACAAAAATATTAAAATGATTACTTCCTTTCAAAGATATATTAAATGAATAATCAATTATCTTTTTGAGACACGACATAATTAAAAAGTCCACCAAATTTATTTGTCGCTTTTTCATAATAAGGCACTATAGTGGCTGTTGATGACCTCAAGGCTATGGCGTGTTCGAAATTACCGGTTGATTTGAAATTATATAATTTGTGACAGATGTTCATAATCATTGGAAAACCTTTTTATTTTACTTTTGATTGTTATATTTTGATGCTTGGTTTTTATGGAATTTCGTTGTAGGTTATTTCTTGATCTCGTAGATAATTAATATTTTGTAAATGATATTAAGAATGATAATCAATACCATATAGACGTCAACAAAGACCATTTCTTTCAATCCGGAAGTTGTGCATTCGATTCTCATCGAAACTCAGATGTTTTTAAATTGAATTCCGGTCTGGTTTTGCTTAAGATCTTTTTATGCATTTCTGGTTTGTTGGAAGAGACTGCCAAATGGCAATGAACCTGTCAGTTTGTGCTGTATACAACGAACATTTAATATATTAGCACAATAGTTAATAAGGCTAAACTGAATCAAGGTGGTAGTTTTATTTACTAGTGTGTACATATGCAAAATTAAAAATGTCATTTTTCGTCAGTAGTAAAAGGAGATTGTGAAAAAGATGATTGATGGATTACTTAGAAAAACACGTTATATCACTGAAATTAGATGTTATGTTTTTAATCGGTTTTTTGTAGCACGTCAACGATAGTGCGAGTTTTATTTGAATCAGTAGCTGTTTTAGAGTCTTAAGAGCTTGAATACGATGGCAAAGCTAACTGGGAAAATCAGAAGGAAATATTTGTTGAATCGTTATAGGCGCCTGTTATAAGAAAATCACATGAACATTTTCGACGAAAAGTTAGGGGACGGCTAGATAATTATAGACGATTTGTGAGTATTTTGACGGTTTTACGAATTCGACTAGTTGAGATATATGTGATAAGGTGAGAATGAAACGTACACAAATATTTTGTATTCGTAATTTGTTTTATCAAACACTGTTTATTCCATTTTTTGTAACGGTACCAGTTTCAAGGCTTTCACCTCACCTTTTGATGAGGTGAAATCCTCGAAACCGGTAGGGACATACCGTTACTAAAAGGTTAAACAGTGTTTGATAAAACAAATTACAAGTCTTTATACTTCCACAATGTTAATGACTTAAACATACTCGTAAAGAATATATTTTGTATTCGTTGAAGTTAGCTCGGCTGTTTCTCTGTTATATTGTATCAAACTCAATTTTGCTCTTTGAAATTTTCATGACATATTTCGTTTTGTCATTGTTGGTCCTGTAGCGTGGAGTAGTCTGGCTATAAGTGCTAGATGTATGGGTGACCTGTGCAACTTTAAGAAGTACTTGAAGATACTCCTTTTTGGAATATCTTATCAACATATATGAACGTAATACACGTACACTATACTATGCCTAAACCTGAATATTTTACATATGGGAAGATCTACAAACGTTTCTACGTAGTTTGTCTTCCCTTGCTGCGGTTTTCTTAACGAATATGTTTATCTAAATCAAGAGTTCCCAAAGTGGTCTATATCGACCCCCTCGGGTCGATTTGATTTTTCTAGGGATCGATAGTTTAATAAAAAAAATTGGGGGTCGACGACAGCAAAAATAGATTCCCTTACTACTGCTAATTGTTTGTTACTTCAAAATATCTGATCCAATAGGTACCTAATTAAGAAGTAAAATGATAAAAAAACACTTTTTTGATAAAAACACTTTACATACCAAACTTGTGAGATGACTAGAGGGGGTCGACGGTTTTAAAAGTTTTTGGTAAAGGGGTCGGTGGCCGAAAAAAGTTTGGGAACTCTTGATCTAAACAAAGCAAATATTGGGAAATACCTAATCTATTGGCCGCAGCTACCTATTCTTACATTTTACTTAATATTTATTTTGTAATATTATTAATTTATTTTGCAATATTATTTATTTATTTTGTAATATTATTAATTTATTTTGTAATATTATTAATTTATTTTGTAATATTATTAATTTATTTTGTAATATTATTAATTTATTTTGCAATATTATTTATTTATTTTGTAATATTATTAATTTATTTTGTAATATTATTAATTTATTTTGTAATATTATTAATTTATTTTGTAATATTATTAATTTATTTTGTAATATTATTAATCTTGAGGAGAATCTACTATCGAAACGGAGTTATTTTAATTGTCAAACTTTTATTACTCAAGTTTTATTGAATTTTCTTTAAAAAAACGTTTGAGTCAATTTTGTCGTATATTTATAAAACGTATTTGAAATTTTTTTGCAAACTTCCTTAAAACAGCCAGTTGGCGAATGCCTGTCAATTAATTAATGCTGATAGCATAATTTTAATTAAAATGTTTCATTTTCATTGCCGTTTTATAAGTTTTAATAAACGTATTTTACGTATTTCTTTGTTTGTGCTCAGACCACATCTGCGTTAATTCAAAACGTGGCAGATGTTTTATTGATTGTTTTCCATAAACATATTCAGTTACGTTTTATACACATATTTTTATTAATATGTCGCGACTAGGCTAATTATATGTTTATTAACATAGACAAAACTATTACTTTAAAGCATTCCTTTAAGACAACCAAAAAAAATATGTTTTTTTCACATATTTCGGACTTCTTCGCTTAGTCAGTAAGTACCTTAATATATAAATGATATTATCGAAAAATTATCGCTTCGGCTCGTCAGTACCTTTATATTTTAATTATATTATTTAAAAATTATCGCTACGCCTATTCAGCACCTTAATATAATATTTGATGATATTATTGAAAAAAAAATCGCCTTGTCAGTACCTTAATATTTTAATGATATTATTGAAAAAAACACAATGAACTTCGAAATCAGAAAAAAACTCTTAATTAAAGTCAGTAATAAAACTCCTGATTTTTATTCCCTCTCTAACAATACCTTCCTTTGATTAATGATATCTCACTTAATTTTTACTAGGTATATTGTTGATAAATTTTGTAAGGGTGAAAAATCATTTGAATATTTTTATGCGACCCTTTTATGTACTTTTGTCTTGTTGGCTGGAAGAGATTGCCACCTGACAATACGCCAGCTAGATTGTTTTACAATATGAAGTGTTAAATCAATAAATTAGAATATGTACGTTTTTTCAAGAAATTCGGAATATAATATTTAAAAAACGCAATAGTTATACGAAGGAATGTAAAATCAAAAAGTTAAAAAAAAGTTTTTCACAATAGAGTAAGAAATATTTTGTACAGAAATTCAACAAAACTGGAACGTGATACAATAATCGCGTTTCATCTAAATTATAATTTAAGTGTATTTTTCTGAGCAATGAAACTCAATAGAGGAAACTTCAATTTGTGCAGAATAAAGCGCTTAGGATTTAAATTAAATAAATACCTAGAATCAGGGATATGTTTTGTAAACAAGATAACATATGTACATGGTAAAACAATCTTTCATTTTCAATGTTTGATTCTATAAATTTCAATTCCATAAAATAATGTTACCAAAGTATACTCGAAAAGGTATCATGTGAGGTAAGGAGGTTTATTATTACCTCTCGAGACTTCTTACCTTTCAAAACCATAAGTCTTAATTACTCATACAAAGGTTTAAATGCCAAAAGTATTAAAGAATATGAGCGTCTGAACTTATCGACAAAACAAACATGAAAAAGTGTTATTTATTTGTTTTTGAAATAATTAAAACGAAAATGTAGATTATTTTTAAGTGTCATTATTTGGTAAACGTTTAATGTGATTTAAATTATTTTACCATTTTTAGTTATCAAAGTCTCTTTGGCTAAAACTTCCAGGACGAATTTCACAGTTCTGGAATATTTGTTTCACAAACTTTGGAGATAATCACGAATATTTCATTTCAAGATCTTTGATATAAAAGATTAGTCCATGTTTATAATTTACCATAGAAAAATTTCAAAGAGGTCGTCCTTGAATCTCCTAATGAATATAAATTAAAGACTATTTTATAATCCATAATCCGTAATATTTATATTCATGTGATGGTCCAGTTGTAAGAATGTTTACTTACTACTAAGATATCCTTGGTTCCCGTTGGAAACCAATTTATTTTTAAAGGTTTTCCCTCATGGCTGCTTTAACATATTTCCGGTTAGTTGGAAGAGACTACCAGATGGTAATACACCCAATAGTCTATTGTTTACAACGAAAGTGTAATGCAATACAATATAATGTTGAAAATCCAAAACCTCACAATGTTATTGTATGACTTTTTAGATCAAAATTAGGCTCATGTCTTCGCGATCGTTGATTATTAATTAAACTGATTTCAGTAAAGGCTACATCACCTTCTCATACAGATGAACCTAATTGTAAGAATGTTGTATATTTAATACTTGAATTATGTATATTAAAAAATTCTTAGAATTTATTGCGATTGATCAATGTCATATCTTTGTTCACAAAAAAAAATAAGTATCGATTCAAGATCCGTATCAAATAAAACAATCACAATACCCAGATATAAGTACTCTTTATAATTATAAATGAATTTAATTTACTCTATATAAATGACTTCATGATTCAATTGTGCCAGAAACAAATTTATATCGCGTTGTTTATTATCGAAATAAATAAAATGTCCAAGCCTACGTCTGGATCGATATGTAGGGTAAAGTTTGGGATTGTTTTTCTTGTTACACATTGTATGTTAAACATTCGAGACTTCAATTACATATGTTAATTTTACTGTTTCTACAATTGTTATTAGTCTCGATATGTACCATTGTCTCCAGACCGTCGTATGGTAATTGTGGCGGTAATAAAATTTAAGGTAGATGTCCTATGGTATTATTTGGCATTGACTTTTGTCGTGTATTAACGGCGGTCTGTTAGTGATGAGTGAATAAGTTCAATGGCTTGTTCCGTTTTCGTGAAAAATATTAGATTTGTAAGAATACACACACACAATACACATACATACATACACATGGTACATACATACATACATACGTACATACATACATACCTACACGCACACATACATATTTATTGAGTAGGAAGTTAGTTTAGCTTGTAGAATTGTAACAGTTCTTCTTTTAAAACTTACGAGTATATTACAACACATGCTCAGATGGTCGTAAATTAAATTATACTCGTACAAACATATAACATCCAAGTAAGATTATTTCTTCACATTAGAGGTAGAATAGAAATTTTGCTGCAGATGCGTAGCATATTTTCAGATGGCAGAAGAATTAGCAAAGATGTTTAACGGAAAGTTGCCAAAGGAAAAAAAGCCACTTGGGCACTAAACAAATGCACTCCAATCAAAAAGAGGCGAAACCACTAAGATGATGGTTCTTAAGAGTACATCGGTGCCAATTTTAATACTTTATTGCAATCGGTGAGCTTATTGCTCTTTCTTCGTACTTAAGAGGTTAGGAAGATTTATGGTTACATACAAAGATAATAAAAAAACATAAAAAAAAACCGGGGCAAAAATTATGAATTAAATTTAGAGTTTAAAAATAAAATAACTCAGAATAAAGAAAAAAAAAATTAAATATCAAAAGTTATTTGGAGAGGTAATGAATATATATGGAAATATAATGGAAATAGGGAAAGACACGCTTTGTCATTGACGATAGATATATTGATTTTGATATCGCTTTTTGAAGCAAAGCAAATAGGGTGCAATGCTAAGGGTAGCTGGTAGCTGAGCTAATATGATGTTGGATGGTAACTTGGATACATGGGAGGGAAATTTGAACGTGGAAAAGATTAAAGAATCCGAATAAATACTATACTGTATAAATGAGTGTACTGAGAATAGTATGTGACGATGAATGAAGATAAAGAATTAGTAGTTAAAAGGTGAATGGGAACTAAGAACTAACGTAATAAGCAGAATGAAGAAATCCACTTTGATTTGATTTTGGCATTTAAAATGAATTATTAATGAAATGCTGAAATGAATGTTTAGCGTAAACTTCAATCGGAGTTGTGAAAGGGGAAGATCGGGAAAAGTTAAAATCTTCTGAATGGATGGATAAAAAAAGTTGAAAAAATACAAATTCATTGTAATTTATTTTTATCAAACACTGTTTATTCCACTTTTTTGTGACGGTATAACCCTACCGGTTTCAAGGCTTTCACCTCATCTTCAGGGGAGCGCAAACAAGACTAAATGCTGTTCGAACTGGTATCGATATACACGCTCCAACGGTTGGGGTCTGAGGGGTGAGGGAGGCATGGGACAATCTATTGAACAGTTATTTCCCAAAAATCTCTCCGCTCTTGGCCAAAGTTGTCCCATGCCTCCCTCACCCCTCAGCCCCCAACCGTTGAGGCGTGTATATCGGTAACAGTTCGAACAGCATTTAGTCTTGTTTGCGCTCCCCTGAAGATGAGGTGAAAGCCTTGAAACCGGTAGGGTTATACCGTCACAAAAAAGTGAAATAAACAGTGTTTGATAACGTTAATGCCTTAACTATAAACGTTAATGCCTTAACTATAAACAACATAATACAAATTCATGTTTATTTTGTATACTTGAAGACTGCAAGGTGGCCATTAACTGGGTGATACTAAGTAAGGGTTACTTACCTCAAGGAATTCCACTGCATCATGTTTCTCATTTTTGTTATGTGCTTTCAATCATTTGTTTTATTTGTCAAGGTTTTTGATCCGATTGTTAAGAAGATAGGGGAGATTTAAAACAGGGGAAATTTTCTCTGGTCAAGTCTTACTGATCTCAGTCATTATTTAAAATTATTCAATCGATATAAAAACAGTTAAAAAATGTTATATTTTCACGCCTTTTGTAGTATTTGATTAAAAGGTATATTCACTACCTAAAGCGCAAACGTTTCATTATTTTTGGGTCGCCGTTCTTCAAAGCTGTCCCAATCCCATCAAATTACCTGTTTTAGCAGACTGATCTGGATCTGGCGGGGGATAAAAGAAGAAGCCAGCAGGTTGACCCTTCCGACCTGGCGCGTGCAGCGGGCTGAAGACAACACAGTGGCGCCTAGAGGGCGCCTCTGGGGCGCCGTGGCCGATTGTAATTCTTGTGGCGTCTCTTCGAAAATCTTCTTCACTGGCATTGGTGTCACAAACTCAAAATCAGGAGGATTCTACAATAAATAATTCGTGGGTTATTTATACTCGTAAGAGACTATCTTAGAGCGTGTGTAAGATTATTGTTCATGAATTAAAAAAATTGTTATACAACGGGTATAGAAGATACGAGAAGTTAAGAACGACCAGACATGACCATGTAAATCGAATTCTGAAAGAGTGAAAAACCTTTATTATAAAAGGTAAGTATGCGAACCTAGGTGAATGAACATGGCAGAAGAGAAAGATGTATACTAGAATATAATAAAGTGTAGATGTGCTCTTTCTGCCTCCCTCAGTAGGATCATGACGTGATGTTGGTGATGAAGATGAACTCCTCGAATCGTATCTGTTATAAACTTTGTAGTGAGATAATTCCCTTTTTTTGAGCGTTCTAATGCGTACACTTTTATTTTCAAATATATAGTTAAGGCATTATCACTGTGGAGGTTTGAATACATTGTAATTTGTTTTATAAAATATTGTTTATTCCACGGGAGCACAAGTATTGCTTGTGCTCCCCTGATGATGAGGAGAAAACCTTAGGGGCTATATCGTTACATAAAGTGAAATAAACAGCGTTTGATAAAACAAATTACAATTCGTATATATTAAAGTCTCTAACCATCGTTTTTTTTTTTATAAGAATGAATAAAATGGAAGTGTCTGTCCTTTGTCGTTTGCAAACAGGCCACTGCGTGGTGGCTAGTCCCCTTTACATAATGGGTATATGGGTATTCTGAAGAATCCCAGCTGCGAGTATGGTCTGGATGATGAAACTATAGACCATGTTTTTTTCGATTGTCCTTTGCGAGATAGATTAAATTTACTTAAAGCCATATTTTTGCCGCGTCCAATGAATGTTTCTAGAATTGTAATTTAAAAAAATTGGTTTTATTATTTCGACTCATATAATTTCATGTCTTTAATTTGGTGACACAAATCATCCTAAGTTGTAAGGATTGCCTATTTAAAAAAATATCGTTTTAAATTATCGTTTGAAATACTCGTATGCAATTTTACCAATTTATTGATAGTGACTCATTAAAAAGATGTATATGACTTCATCACGAAATTGAAGTAAATGTTATACGAGAGGATAGTTAATGTTCTACCTTAACCGGTTTACTGCTGGACATTTTTTTCAATACTTTAAAACGTCTATATAAAGACTCTCAGATACCGTCTCCTGTATATCCAAAACAGAGAACTATGTTACTAAAGAGTCATCCAGGCCAAAAAAAATGCTGTAAGGAAGCTGCTGATGGATCTCCAGGTAGATCTGATGTCAGAATCCAATATTTACAGTTCGCGAAGTAACTGAAAACCTAAAATAAACATACATAACCCTTCGCTTAAACCAAACAAAAAATCACATATTACCCTCTACAGAAGTGTAATGGGCTTTGTCAAAAGCCAAAAAAATATCCGGCTTGTATAACAAACAATGATGAGGTATTGACAGAATGAAGAGGTTTCCTCAACATCTGTTAATAAAAAATCTTACCATTGTTCGTCAACAAATGGCATAAAGACTAAAAACCATCTTGTCTGCACTAAGAATAAAAACATTTAAATGATGTATAGAGATGAATCTATGGTATAATGAGGAATGTTGCCTAGGCATAAAGTGAGCACTTAACTCAGCCTTCAAAGGTGGTCATAAGCCCACAAAATACCAATTAAAATAGATACCGTCTCCTGTATATCCAAAACAGAGAACTATGTTACTAAAGAGTCATCCAGGCCAAAAAAAATGCTGTAAGGAAGCTGCTGATGGATCTCCAGGTAGATCTGATGTCAGAATCCAATATTTACAGTTCGCGAAGTAACTGAAAACCTAAAATAAACATACATAACCCTTCGCTTAAACCAAACAAAAAATCATATATATATATATATATATATATATATATATATATATAT